>CM076575.1:1470872109-1471168251 GCA_034641835.2 Pinus albicaulis
GGCAAGATAGCTAGACGGAGAACAATCCTTAAAATTTAAAGTGGATGGATGGTCTTGAAGGGATGAAAGGAAAATAAGAATCTTTCACCATATTCAAGAGGAAGAAGGAAAATGATTACAAGCAAAGAGCAATGAAGGATTCTTTGTTACAGTAATCAACAATATTGAATCAGCAAAACATGAGCAATTAAGAATTCATGCTTATAACTAATCCAGAAGAAAACGTCGAGAATAATCACATTTGAAAACAGAGTACAATTAAGCAAATTCTGTTTCAATCCTTTATGTAAACTATTCAGAAACGGATATGATGACAGCATAAACTAATATAAAATTTAAACACAAGGGTTGGAAAACTTATTGAACTGAAGTCCAACACATGAATCCTGCAACAAGTCCAGTGCTTCAAAACGTCATCCAGTAAGCCACAAGTAAATTTGTCCAAAAGCTTTTTATTCCGAAAACCTCAATGTTACAGCAGAGTAATAGAGTCCACCCTTCAAAACTCTATTTGAAGGCTTATTTATACAAACACAATCTTACAATAATCTTACCCATTCTAGCCAAGAATTCAAATTATTTAAAAGCATATTTACAAACAAACAAGAGACACATGGTCTCGTAAAATAGAATAATGAGTAACAGCTGATGTGCTGTTCCTTTCTTCATGGACGTGCTAAGGATAAGTGCTTAAAATAGGGCTCTGTGCTGTCCTTTGCGTATTACTTTGACTTGTTGAATACTCTTTCTTCTCACGGATACTCTTTAACCTTTCATCTGATACTCTTTCATCTGATACTCTTTCATCTGATACTCTTTCATCTGATACTCTTTCATCTGATACTCTTTTTTTACCATTTACTTAATAGTAAAGATAAACTTTTGTCCCGACAACATTTTTTACAAAATTTCCATCATTTCCTTCCACCACTGATCATCTGGTATCATTGTTCTTCTGAGCTTCCTTAAAGTTTCATCGGCTTCAGTAAGTTTATAAAAAGTGGGCTCGTTCGGAAATAGATACTTTAACTCATGTTCCTGATGAAACAGATTTCTCACTTTTTCATAAATACTCTTCCCAGTTGGTACTGTAGGTTCTGATGAGCTAGTAGAACCTATACTAGTAGAACCTACAGCTGTATGTTTAGCATGAGCTTTGATTCTTTTCTCATAAGTTTTTAAGTCTACTATTTGATCCTCTGTGAGCATGGGACTTGGAAAATCACTGTCCAGCAGAGCTTGAAATTTTTCTCTGAAAAAGTTGATGTCGACCAAAATATCATTACACTTTCTTTCTAGATTTTGCATGGAAGTTCTCTTTGTAAAAATTCTCTTTGCTTCCAAAACTACACCTGTTCTGTCATCAATTCCTAGCAATGCTAGCTGTTGTTTTGTTCTAGAATTCAAAAACTGAATGAGCTGCTAGGCTAGCTCTGGCTTGCCTCTTAATTCATGTCTAGTTTTGTTTATTTCCTCTTGGGCTATCTTGACTAACTCATTCTGCTCAAAAATAGCTTGAATGGAAGGCCAAATATCTCTTATTAAATTAATGATGTTGTCCCAAAGAATATCATTTATTTCATTCAGAGGCTTTTCCAGTGTAAGATCTTTTTGCAAAGCCTCAACCAATTTTTCCAACCTTTGTATTTCTCTGAGGTTGTCAGCTACTGTCTTTTTGGATGTGTCATATTTTCCCTCCAATTTTGTTAATTGTAATTTTACTTCTTGGAGTTCTGTGACCTTTAGCTGCAAACTCTCCATTTGTTTAATTAAATCATCAGAATTCAAATTAGAAATATTCACCTGAGATGACTGTTCCTGTTGTCGTGTAGTACCTGCTGCTGAAGCCTGTTTGAGAATTTCCTGTTCCTGCAATGCCTTTTCCAGCTCCTTCTCGGTTTCATTTAGTCGCTCTGTCAAGTTTAAGAGCAACTCCATCATTTCTTCTTGTGAATTTCCTTTTATTATTTCCTGTGTCTGGGGGTGCCTTGAGGCTGGTATTTTCAACTGTTTTTCTCCGTTAAACGATATCATCCTCTTTTCTTTTTTACCACACTTACCTTTATGTTCGTGATTGTCCCAAACCAACAATGATCTCTTCCAGAGACTTTATTCTATTGTCCTTGGCCTGTGAGGAGGCCCTTTCAATTTTCAATGTTGTAGCAGTATTATTCAAGGAATCTTGTAGTGTTAAAGCCGCCATGGCTTTGTTGGTGAGAGTGGAATAAACCATTTCCCCTGTTTGCCTATGAAGCTCTATCTGATCCAAGGGATGGATATCCTTTGCTAACACTTCAAAATTTGTTCTGATGTAATCTGTTGCTGAAGTTGGCTTTGGCACCTTAGCTTTGAAGTGGCTCATGTGCATTTTACCTTGTGAAAGATCAAATGCTGACATCAACCTTTGCTGATTGTGAGGAGCCATCTTCATATACTGATCATAGACCTTCATTTTTAATGGTTCATTCCTTGTTTTGATATCAATGAAGGTTTTCTTTATGTCTCCAGTATCTGTCTTGGGTGGTCTGAAAGAAGATACTTCAGTGCTCAGTTGCTTTTGTATCCCTTTCTGGCTTATATTTGTTTCACTTGCTGTACCTGTTTGCTGACTATCTTCCCTGCCATCATCAAATATTTCATCTATGATCTCTACATCTGGAGGTGGATCAGATTTATGTTTTTTAGCTTGATAGACTTGTGGGGTTTCTTTTGAAGGTGTGGTATCTGGAGCTGACCTCTTTTTCCCTATTTCCACATTCAGTGGAGTTTGCATCTCTGGAGCTTGGATTTGCTTTGCTGGTGTTTGAGAAGCTTTAGATTGTTCTGGTGTTTTGGAACTCTGTGATTTTTCTACCATGACCAGGGTTTCAATGACCTGAACTATAGGTTCTTTTCCTTTACCTTTAGGCTCTGCTACTACTGATGGGCTGTCTTCCTGTATAGCTTGTTGTAGAGTGGCTGTTGAAGATGTGCCAATATAGGGTACCTGCATTTGATCATATGTTTCTAGGTCAAATTTCTTCTCAACATCTTTCATAAGTTTATTCAATTTGTCAGCTCCACTTCCCTCTTCAATAAGTGTTCCTTTAACCCATTCATCTTGATTTGCATACTGTTCTATGTCAGGAATTCTATGATGTATATAAGGAGATGACTTATTTTTTAACCTTCTTTCACAAATGAAACCAAAGGGGTCATAAGGGACCCAACGGAAAGATGTCTGGAATTTTCTCTCTAATATAAGCTCTGGATCTCTCTCAGCTTCTCTAGAATTGCAAATGAAAGGACCTAACTGGCTTTTGATCCTTAACTGTGCTTTCTTCTTTACATTGCAGAAATGGATTACATCTGAGTTATTCATCTGTCTAAAGTATTCCAAAGCAAAAATTTTCATTGGTACATATCTGGGTAACTTGAATGGATGTAATTCACATCCATAAATCCTGATAACTGTATGGTTTTGGTACAAGCACTAAACTTGCATCCTTGTAACTTTTTGACAATCGCGTGGTTTTTTTCAATTTAAGATTAAGCTCCGGGGGAGCTTCTCCGTTAACAAGGCTGTAGCAGTGATGTACAAATGACCAATGAATTCCGAGACAAGAGTAGGGAGAACTGAGACAAATGAATGATGGGGGACCAAAAGATCAATTGGATTACCGATACTCAAGTTTTCGAAACGTGGAAAGGAATTCGTTCGAGGATAGAAAATGGTGAGGTGATAGATAACTCGAGGAGTACTTGAACACTTTTTCACTATCTAGCCTTAAAAATTGATCATATCATGAATGAAGCGAAATATAGTCATACTTAACGTGAGGGGCCGCTCAGTAAGGAAGACAGATATAAAAAGCCAGAGTTATCTCGTCAACATACTCACCGGTATTGAATCCTAAGACAAAGGATATTACATTCACAATAAGCCTTCCCAATTGATTGAAAAAACAAAAACCATAGGGGGGAGTCCCTTTTGGCTGATGCTCAAGTAACATGAAGTACTGACACATTGCTTTCAATTTCTCTGGAGTTAACAGTCTGGTTTTCTCAATTAGCCCTTCCATGGATAGAGGTGCTAATTCTTGTTCTGGCTCAAATTGTAACATAGCATTGATAGCCTGAGGTGTTATAGGGAACAAAACTCTTTGATCAGGAGCTAATACAGCTCTTTGTATGGGATCATAATTTGCATGACAATAATGAATGATTTCAGGGAAAACGTGAACTGTAGGAATGAAATACCTTGGGAGATTGGATTCCCACAACCCTATAAGATCTTGCCCCTTTGAGTATTCGTCTCTACAGCGACAGAAACTCAAACGGGGACTTTCATCGAAATGCAGGTCTTTTATTTGGAAATCTTCATCTATGAGAGGCAAGTAGTCTAGGTCTCGGTGAGGAGCATTCAAAGGAGTGACGTTTAGAGCAGTAGGGGCCTCCATTTTGGTTCTTGTGGATTCAAAATGGAGGTTTCAGTTTTTTTTGTAGACCGGACGGGATATCGGAAAAAAGAAGAAATTGGGACAAATTGCAGGTTTGGGAAGTAAATTCACAGGTTTTAACTCTTCAATGAGGACTCAGAGAGGATTTTTAACCACTTTTTCAGAAAAAAACACAAGAAACTAAGCTTAACTTGTAGTTGGGGTGCGGAATGATAAATACCTGTTTTTTAATGAAAACTGGTTCTTCAACAGGTAATGGATAATGGCAGGAATGTTCTTCAACACGGGCGCAGCGGAATTTCTGAGTAATTTGGTGTATTTGCACTGAATTTTGAAATTTGCAGCGGGAGCTTAGTCTCTTTCGAAAACCAAAATAACTAAAAAAACGCGAAAAATGGCTTAAAAACAAGTCAAAAGGGTTTTTGTCGTTTTCGAGGCGATGACGTCATTCGACGTACGAGGTGACGTAAGGGAGTGGGACCGGCGGTATTTGATAAGTGGTAAGCGGTGAGCCCGCACCGCTTATGGAGGAAGGCGGTAAAAATCGCAATGGCAGCGATTCCACAGGCTGCTTGCCACGTGGAATGCTGAATAGTCAAACCCGCTTATTCCCCGCTGGCTAAAAAACTCACATGCGATGGGCAGCGGGATTGATCGGGACCGTTAATCAATGGAGGAATGATCTGACGGCTGGAGGAAAGGGACACTTGTGCGGTTTGGAAAGTGGGCCCGTCGAGGTTTAAACAAGCTTTGACGTGTAATTTAATCACCCCGGGGAGAAGCTAATAGGCGGGAATGGTTGTTAATTAGTCCAAATGACTAATTAACCCCGTGAATTTTATAAAATGATTTGCGGCGGGGTTTGGCCATGTGGAATACCACGTGGAATGCGGAGTATGGTGGCGCGGGATTCAGTCGTAATCTTTTCTTGTTTTTGGTGTTAAACACATATGTTATGTGTTTAACGTTTTTCTTCATATATTTTATTATACGATGAATAAATTAATATAATTAATTCATCATAGGGGCGGAATGTATATATAAGGTTAGAGTTTTAACAAAGGGTTTTATAAAGCGGGGTATTTAAATGTGCGGGACTATATATGCTTTGGTAAAACATTATAATAAGAGGGTTTTGGGGATATTTATTAGAAAAGGGAGTTATATACATAGGAAAAAGGGATTTCACTAGGGATTTAATACAATAGAGTTTGGTGTTAGCATGAAAAAGGACAAGGAAAATCAAAACATCTTTGTATATCTAAGAAAGTGAAAACTTATGAAGTAAATTGCACATTTTTATCTTCAACACTTAAACTTAGAATAACAAGTTGTTTTGAGGAATTTTATGGAATGTTGCATCAGTTTCCTAAATAAAATAGGATTTTACTTAGGAAAAGTTAAAATGGAAGATAATCAATGATGGATTATTTCAAGTGCTTAGGTCTTTTGATCATTAGGCCGAGGGTCCGGTCCCTCCAGAAGTCAAGGAAATGCCTTGAGCCCCTTTGATCTCAAATTACCTTAGTACTTTTGGGGAAATTAGTAAAACTCTTGAGGGGAAAAAATGATGAGGGAGGTTACTGAATTTGACTTTGCTTGCTGTGATTTTCCAGTGTATTTCCTGCTTTAGTACTTGTGATGAAAGTAAATGATTAACCAACAGGTAGCAGCACCATTCATCAGATAACACTTTTGTAGCACCATCTACCTACCCTATCTACTTAGCACTACCATTTTGTCTTCTTTATTAGGGTGCATTTAGACTTGCAAACCCTTTTCAATCTTTTTCTTTTTACATGATGAATCTATCTATTTCTACCCTTATTACATCCAAGGGCTCAGATTAAACTGTTGAGCACCTTTATTCACTCTACCTAGCTACTTATCTGCCAAGATTAAACTGTTTGACTAGATATTTATTCTCTAATCTATAACATGAAATTAAAATATGACTAAGCCAAGTTTAAACAGTTTGACTTATTCATGAATTGTGGCAAAAGTTTCACAAGCTGCACACAATTGATTTATTACAACAAAGTAAAAATTAGTGGCATTTGGATTTACACACTTTCCTTGGTCTATTTTTTGTTTGGGGTTCATTTCTTTCACTTTTTTGACCATTTTTATTCTTTTTACCCTTTGATCTTTCTTTTAGGGTATACCCTCTTTACATTTTTTAAATTTTTTGATTTTTTTGGTTTTTTAAGAATATGGAACACCTTTGCTCAAGTAAGAAGGTTTGAACATATTCCACACTTCCATCAAGTCAATCATGAAGGATGAAACCTATTGATATAGGAGGCTAACACTGGCTCCACTTGGGGATGGCTTTTCCTTGTAGAAAGTCAAGAACAACATGTCAGATGCCTCAGAATGTCTTCAAACTGAAAGTATGAAATCTTCCTTCTTCTGATAGCTTTATTTTACATATGATAGTGAAGCTTTTGGAACTTAGGGCCTTCACTTCGGGCTTCAATTCCAAGAAGTCACCATCCAATCTAAACTGCAGTAACAAAAAAAAAACAAGCAAACAATATATTATGTACAAGTTAGAAACATTTAAACATTCTAGTAAATTGGATCAAAATAATGCTTAAGCATTCGACCATTGACTGGTCCTTCTTCAACTTCTGAATTGTCCAAGTCCTTCAAAAAGTAAGTGTTGTTTCCCTGCAAGGCATGGATGATATAAGGCCCTTTCCACAAGAAATCAAACTTCCCATGTTTCCCTTTTTCTTCTCTTCTAGAATCCCATCTTAGGACCTTGTCTCCTAATTGAAAATCCTCTGCTTTAGTCCTTTTATCAAACATTTTCTTCAGCTTTTCCTGTAAGACTTGTGATCTTTGGTATACCTCTTCTCTGGTTTGTTGTAGGTGGATTGTCTGATTAATTCTTCTTTGCATGTCATTTGGCTCCACTTGAGCCTCTTGAAGTAATTTCATCACAGGGATTCCTAACGATGATGGGAATCTTGCCTCCAAACCATAAACTAATTCATAAGGACTAGTCCCAATGGATTTCTTGGTTGTAAGTCTGTCTGCCCATAATGCATAGGTCAGTTTCTTATGCCAGTTCTTTTTATTCTCCTCCAACAATTTCTTAATGATGTTGATCAAACTCTTATTGGAGGATTCTGCTAGTCCATTACCTTGGGGGTAATAGGCTGTTGAATGGCCTAGAGTAATATGATATTTATGGCAGAAATTTATCATTTTCTTTGATTTAAATGCAGCAGCATTGTCTGTTATGATCTTTTCTGGACATCCAAATCTTGAAAGTATGTTGGTTTCAAGAAACCCTATGATTACAGAATCATTGGACTGTCTACATGGGATGGCTTCAATCCATTTGGTGAAATAGTCTGTAGCAGTTAAAATCCATCTATGTTGTCCTGAAGAAGGGGGGTGAATCTCTCCAATAAAATCTAAACCCCATTGTTGAAAGGGTCTTTCTGTGGAAACTGGTTTTAAAGGCAGAGGTAACAACTTTCTTTTACCCTCAAATATCTGACATTTGTGACAGATTGTTACAAATTTCTTTACATCAGAAAATAATGTTGGCCAGTAAAAACCAGCCCTTAAGATTTTGTCTGCAGTAGATTTCCAGTAAAGATGTCCTCCACAATCCCCTGCATGAAATTCATTAAGTACTTTATCAGCTTCATCTTTTAAGAGACAATTCAATAAAATTCCTTCGTGATTCTTCCAAAATAAGGTGCTATCTAAAATACAATACTTCGAAGATGTCATCTTTAAAAATCTTTGCTTAGTTCTGGACAACCCTGGAGGAGCTTGCAGGTTTAAAAGAACATGAATTATATCAGTATACCAGGGTGAATCTAAGAAAGCTTGACTGATCTGGGGAGTCGCCATCTCCTGCTCGTTATCCAGTTCATTGATATCTAAGGCTTTGCAATTGGTTTCTGTCATAAGTTGTGCTAGGCCTTGGCCTTTTATCAGTTTGGTTGGCTTGATTTCAATATCATATTCCAAAATGGTAGCTATCCACTTACCTCGTTTACCTTCAATGCCATCTTGAGTCAAAATATCTTTAACTACTACATTGGGCACATATGCTATCACATGAGAATATAATATGTAAACTCTAAAATCTTTGATTGCTTTTACCAATGCAAAAGCCTGTTTTTCCATAATATTGTACTTTAGAGGTGCATCCCTCAGTGCTTTACTAAAAATGCTATTGGCTTTTCACACCCTTGGTCATCTTTTTGAAGTAAAACAGCTGCAACAGTATGTTCAGAAGCAAATGAAAAAATAATAAAGTCTCTATCAAATTTAGGACTTGTCAAAACTGGTGTCCTTGTTAAAGCCATCTTAATTTCCTCGAATGATTGCTTGGCTTCTACAGTCCAGTCAATGCTTGAATCTTTTCTCAACATGTTAGTTAGTAATCTAAGTAACTCTGCTAGACTAGAAATAAATCTTCTCAAGAAGTTGATTTTTCCTATAAATGCTTGCAATTCTTTTATGTTTCTGGGGTGGGGTATTTGCAAAATTGCTTGAATTCTTTCAGGATCAATCCTAATGCCATCTTTAGAAATGATATGTCCTAAAAGCTTTCCTTCTTCCAAACCAAACAATGATTTTTTAGGGTTTAAAGAAATTCCATATTTTCTGCACTTTATAAATACTTGCCTTAGGTGACCTAAATGTTCTTGATCTGTTTTAGAGAAAACGGTCAAATCATCTAAGTAAATAACCAGAAAATCATGTATCTCTTTAGCAAAAGCAATATCCATCGCTCTTTGAAAGGTAGCTCCTGTATTCTTGAGTCCAAATGGCATTTTGACATATTTAAACGTACCCCATGGTGTGGTAAATGTTGTTTTATCCTGATCATCAGGATGAACCAGAATCTGGTTGTACCCTGAAAATCCATCCAGTAGTGATATTCTCGAAGATCCCACTACCCTTTGCAGAATGTGATCCATTTTAGGTAGAGGATAGTTGTCTTTTAAAGAAACTCTATTCAAATTCCTTAAATCAACACACAGTCTGATTTCTCCTGTCTTTTTTCTGGTTGGTACTAGGTTAGAAACCCATTCTGAAAATCTGATAGGAGATATAATCCCCGCTTCAAACATTCTTTTGATTTCCTTTTCAATTGAGGGTAATAAAACAGGATTAATTCTCCTAAGCTTTTGTTTAAAAGGTTTCTGGTCTGGTTTCAAAGGTATAGTATGTTGAATGATGGATGTATCATAAGATTTTAGGTCTTCATAACTCCAAGCAAAGACGTCCTGGAATTCTTTTAATAGTTCAACATATTTTACCTTCTGATCTTTTGGAAGAGATTTAGACAACTTAACAATTTTTGGATGTTCTGGTGTTCCTAAGTTGCATTCCTCCATATCGGCTTTAATAGGTTCCATTTTAGGTCTGAATGGAATATCATTTGAGTCAAATAGATCTTCCAAAGGTGTTAATCCTTTGGGTAATTGATTATCTTTTAAATTGATGATTTCTGTTTCATCTACGACCTCATCAAATTCCATTTGTTTCAAATTTTGCATGTCTTTTTCAGTGAATGCGGTTGGATGCAGCATATGAATTGCATTTTTTCTTGAAATTTCCATTTTTTGTTCTTTTTCTAGATCAATTTTATCAGCAGTCATGTCTTCATCTATATTACAGTTAGAAAACTCATTCTGAAGTGTCAAAAAACTATTGATTTGATGGTTATTCACAAATACTTGCCAATTCAAAACATTGTCGGGTATTGCAGGCCTGTTTCTTATCTCAGCTGAAAACTGATGATTAGGATCAAAAGGCAACTTACATGTACTAGCAAACATTGCTAAACTGTGAGCATGCAAGTTTTGTTTCCTGGGAATCTTGGCAAGTTGAGCTTGTAGAAATGTGTTGAGAATCTCAACAACTGTCTCTCGGTATTGTTTCAGTCTCATGTCCTTTGTTGCACATTCTCCTTTAATTTGTTGGACAATTAGTTCAGAATCGCCTATGATTGATACCCTAATGCCTCCTAACTTCTTGACATGTTTAAGCCCCAATAAAAGAGCTTCATACTCTGCCATGTTGTTAGTGCATTTGAAATTTAACCTATAAGCATGATCCTCTGCATGATTGTTCTCTACATTGTGTAACCAAATTCCAGCTCCTGCACCTAGTCTGTTTACTGAGCCATCAAACTCTAAATGCCATAGAATTTCATGTTCGTAATCTTCATCAATTGTTTTAATAGATTTTCTGACAAGAGCTAGTGGTTTAGTTGTTTCAGGTTTTTCTTGGTCATCTGGTGTTTCTTTGTTTTCAGATATTTCTTCAATTTTGACAGTGGTTTTGTTTATGATTTCCTTTTCAGGAGCTCCTATTTCAGTAGAAAGATCTGACTCAGCATTGTATAAAATAAAAGAATCCATGTCAGAATGTACAGAATAAACCGGGAAGTTTTCAGGCTTCTCATGGCTACTCACTAAGTACTTCATCAAAGTTTCTCTATATAATCTTTTAGGCTGACCAAATACTGAAATAGTTGCATAAGACATATCTAATTGAATAGACCCTCCGAGTTTAGCACCCCAAGACCTAGACAATAACATACCATATTTGGGTGGAATATCAGCGACTACTATGTCCATTAAAACAGACTTAGCAGGGTATTGGACCAAAGTGACACACAGATCTTTAATTAAACCTAAACATTTTACCTGACTGGAATCAAATGAAAACAAATCTTTGTAAGGTCTAGTAATATCCAGATTCAATCTTTCCATTACTGCTTTTGGCATCAAATTGTGAGATGCTCCAGAATCAAGCATTGCATTATGGAGTATCTTGTCATGAACATTCAGGCTTACATAAAATGGAGGAGTTCCCCCACTTTCTGGTTTGCAATTAACCTCAGGGCCAAAAAGAAGTTTGGGTTGATCATCAAGAATATTTACTGAATCATCCAATCCAGTAATGTTAATGTTTAAAGACTTGGAAATCTGACTCCTATAGACATCATGTTTAGCCAATTCTGATAAAGGAACAGCTATCTTGAGTTTGCCTATTTCAGCTTCTAGATTAAAGGGTTTTTCTGTTTGAGCTTTAGTGTTTTGCACAGTTGGATTTTCTCGGTTTACTGGATCTTCAATGTTTTTCTCTTTTTCATGAATGAAGTTTTGTTTTGAAGATGTTTCAGGACTAACTTCCACTGTTTCTTCTACAGTTCCTACTTGAGGAGATGTATTAGATTGCTGTTTGTCAATTAGTTGGTTGTCAGAGACATCTTCAATTATTGGATTTGAAAAACTAGGAGTTATCCTAGGCAAAATTTGTATTTGGGGAATGTTTTGTACAGGGGAAGTATTTTGTACAGGGGGAATGTTTTGTACAGGGGAAGTATTTTGTACAGGGGGAATGTTTTGTACAGGGGAAGTATTTTGTACAAGGGGAATGTTTTGTTTTCCTTTGACATTTTGTTTTGTGGTTTTCTGTTTATTTTTCTCTGGTACATCTATCCGTCTACTTCTCAAGTTGTACTGCTTATGAACCTCGTAGATTGCTGTGTCATAGCCTTCTTTGAAATCAAAAGTCTCACCTGAATGAGTGTGGAATGTTTCAAGGATATGATTCTCTTGATCATCCTGAGATAGGAAGATTTCTGATTCATCTTTGTCCTCATTGACATTGTTTATTTCCACATCTTCTGTAGGTCCTTCTGAGGTCGAACCTTCAACAAAGTTTTCTTGGAAAGGTGGTCTAATGTTTTGATCAGGGACATTCTTTCCAATATTTTGGTTCAGATTCCTCCTAAAGTTTGGGTTTCTTGCAACATTCTGGTTATCAGTAGCAGACTTTCTTTCAATGGTTTCTACTCTATCACCTAACCTTTCCATACCTTTAATGATTACATCCAGCTTCTTTTCAAAAGCTGAAGGTTCTTCCTTCATAGGCATTCTTCTCTCTGCTCTTTCTCTGGCTCGTTTTTCTATCAGATTTGCTTCTACGCTCACCACTATGCTCTGCATTTCCTCTAGTGTTTGTGGAGCTCTTTCCCCAAGAGAATAAGCTATTTCAGAGTCAAAACCGTCTGGGAATTTGACCAACACGTTATTAGGTGGGGGTCTTAGATTCAGAGGAACTGCATGATATGATTCATTAAATCTAATGATGTAATCTGGTACGGTTTCATTTGGTCTTCTTCTTAATTATTCAAATTCTGATAAGATCTGGAGAGGATCTTTCTTTTTCTCCCATCTGTTCAAAAATGCCCTATACAAAGCTTCTAGGTCAGCAATACTGTTCGGGGTGAGAGCCCTAAACCAAGTTCTAACTTCTCCACTAAGACTTTGTACAAAAATTCTCATACGGATATCATCAGTATCAATCTCATAAAACTCAAAGTAATCTGTCATCCTTTTGGTGTGTTGTTGAGCTGTGTAGGTGCCTGATCCGTCAAAAGGTGTGATTTTACTTTGGTAGTCTGGTGGTAAAGCTGGAGGGTTGGCTGGTAATATTAAAGGGGCATATCGATTGGCCATTGGAAGATAAAGTGGAGTAACAAGAGTAGCCGGTCTAGTAGGAGGAGATGGAGGTCTAACAAGTGGAGATGGAGGTCTGACAGGTGTTTGAAAAGTGGCTGAGTTCGGAGATGCTTCAGTTATTACAGAAATGTTTGAGCTTTCTTCAAAGGCTTGCTCAGATTGAATGGAGTTATGAAATTCTCTGTCAAGATGATGCTAAACAAATCTATATTGCAATTCTTCAATGAACCAAGGATCTGGAATCAACCTAGATAATTCAGTCTCAGAAAAATTTACAAACAAAGATGTTTCAAATCTCGCGACAAAAGGAACGTCGTCAATATAAATAATTTTCACAGGACAAGATGCAGATCTAGAGAGTGGTCTAGAACTACCTGTACTTTCCTGACTTCCTCTTTCAGAACTTTCTTGACTTCCTTGTCTTCTAAGAATCCTAGGGATCATATTTGGATTTTCAAAAATTGGTGGTGGATTTGGGTCAGGGTTTGACCTAGTATGTCGAATCCTTTCTGAAGCCAGTTTTCTTAGAATATGTGTTTTTGAATTTTGGGTTTTACTTGAAAAATAAATACAACTTCTACAAATTCTTTAAGAAATACTGATATGTGATTAAGATTTCCTCAAAGATCTGTTTAAACTAGAGATTCTGATTGAAAATTTGAAACTAAGATTCAATTTATAAGCTAAATCAAAGATAGACTGAAACAGCATTTATTTACTTTTGCAATTGCATAGCAAAAGCAATTTCAAAGGCTTCCTGGCTGATTTTCAGACTCTGTCTGTAGATTATAAATCAAACAATAGTATCAATAAAATGATTCAGGTCCTCAGTATGGTCGCCACTATGTTATCACTCAGGTTTTCCTAGAAGTTGTGTAAGAGGAAAGTATACCCGAGGTAACCACAAACCAATCTTTTAGATGCAGAATCTAGCCAATCTGCATCCAGAGAGGGCTCTCTCTTTATGATTTATCTTTGTTTTTAAATGATTTTAGGCTAGTTATAAATGCAAAGTTTGTTTTGGGAAAATGGTGGAATCCACAAACTAAGGGCAAGGTTGAGGGCTTTCAGTCCATTGGGCTATGGAGTCTAAGGATGGCTTTACTGGATTTCTTTTCTGAACACAAGATGGTATTACAGGGAAAGATAGCTAGACAGAGAACAATCCTTAAAATTTAAAGTGGATGGATGGTCTTGAAGGGATGAAAGGCAACTAAGAATCTTTCACCATATTCAAGAGGAATAAGAGAAATGATTACAAGCAAAGAGCAATGAAGGATTCTTTGTTACAGTAATCAACAATATTGAATCAGCAAAACATGAGCAATTAAGAATTCATGCTTATAACTAATCCAGAAGAAAACATCGAGAATAATTACATTTGAAAACAGAGTACAATTAAGCAAATTCTGTTTCAATCATTTATGTAAACTATTCAGAAACGGATATGATGATAGCATAAACTAATATGAAATTTAAACACAAGGGTTGGAAAACTTATTGAACTGAAGTCCAACACATGAATCCTGCAACAAGTCCAGTGCTTCAAAACGTCATCCAGTAAGCCACAAGTAAATTTGTCCAAAAGCTTTTTATTCCGAAAACCTCAATGTTACAACAGAGTAATAGAATCCACCCTTCAAAACTCTATTTGAAGGCTTATTTATACAAAAATAATCTTAACAATCTTACTCTATCCTAGCCAAGAATTCAGGCTGACTTAAAGCGCATTTACAACAAACAAGAGACACATGGTCTCGAAAATAGAATAATGAGTAACGGCTGATGTGCTGTTCCTTTCTTCATGGACGTGCTAAGGATAAGTGCTCTAAATAGGGCTTTGTGCTGTCCTTTGCGTATTCCTTTGACTTGTTGAATAATTTTACTTCTCACGGATACTCTTTACTCTTTCATCTGATACTCTTTCATCTGATACTCTTTCATCTGATACTCTTTCATCTGATACTCTTTCATCTGATATTCTTTTTTTACCATTTACTTAATAGTAAAGATAAACTTTTGTCCTGACAACATTTTTACAAAATTTCCATCATTTCCTTCCACCACTGATCATCTGGTATCATTGTTCTTCTGAGCTTCCTTAAAGTTTCATCGGCTTCAGTAAGTTTATAAAAAGTGGGCTCGTTCGGAAATAGATACTTTAACTCATGTTCCAGATGAAACAGATTTCTCACTTGTTCATAAATACTCTTCCCAGTTGGTACTGTAGGTTCTGATGAGCTAGTAGAACCTATACTAGTAGAACCTACAGCTGTATGTTTAGCATGAGCTTTGATTCTTTTCTCATAAGTTTCCAAGTCTACTATTTGATCCTCTGTGAGCATGGGACTTGGCAAATCACTGTCCAGCAGAGCTTGAAATTTTTCTCTAAAAACGTTGATGTCGACCAAAATATCATTACACTTTCTTTCTAGATTTTGCATGAAAGTTCTCTTTGTAAAAATTCTCTTTGCTTCCAAAACTACACCTGTTCTGTCATCAATTCCTAGCAATGCTAGCTGTTGTTTTGTTCTTGAATTCAAAAACTGAATGAGCTGCTGGGCTAGCTCTGGCTTGCCTCTTAATTCATGTCTAGTTTTGTTTATTTCCTCCGGGGCTATCTTGACTAACTCATTCTGTTCAAAAATAGCTTGAATGGAAGGCCAAATATCTCTTATTAAATTAATGATGTTGTCCCAAAGAATATCATTTATTTCATTCAGAGGCTTTTCCAGTGTAAGATCTTTTTGCAAAGCCTCAACCAATTTTTCCAACCTTTTTATTTCTCTGAGGTTGTCAGCTACTGTCTTTTTGGATGTGTCATATTTTCCCTCCAATTTTGTTAATTGTAATTTTACTTCCTGGAGTTCTGTGACCTTTAGCTGCAAACTCTCCATTTGTTTAATCAAATCATCAGAATTCAAATTAGAAATATTCACCTGAGATGATTGTTCCTGTTGTCCTGTAGTACCTGCTGCTGAAGCCTGTTTGAGAATTTCCTGTTCCTGCAATGCCTTTTCCAGCTCCTTCTCGGTTTCATTTAGTCGCTCTGTCAAGTTTAAGAGCAACTCCATCATCTCTTCTTGTGAATTTCCTTTTATTATTTCCTGTGTCTGGGGGTGCCTTGAGGCTGGTATTTTCAACTGTTTTCTCAGTGCAGCTATATCATCCTCTTTCTTTTTTATCAGTGCCTCAATACCTTTAGTGTCTTTGGGATTGTGTCCCAAACCAATAATGATCTCTTCCAGAGACTTTATTCTATTGTCCTTGTCCTGTGAGGAGGCCCTTTCAATTTTCAATGTTGTAGCAGTATTATTCAAGGAATCTTGTAGTGTTAAAGCTGCCATGGCTTTGTTGGTGAGAGTGGAATAAACCATTTCCCCTGTTTGCCTATGAAGCTCTATCTGATCCAAGGGATGGATATCCTTTGCCAACACTTCAAAATTGGTTCTGATGTAATCTGTTGCTGAAGTTGGCTTTGGCACTTTAGCTTTGAAGTGGCTCATTTGCATTTTACCTTGTGAAAGATCAAATGCTGACATCAACCTTTGCTGATTGTGAGGAGCCATCTTCATATACTGATCATAGACCTTCATTTTTAATGGTTCATTCCTTGTTTTGATATCAATGAAGGTTTTCTTTAGGTCTCCAGTACCTGTCTTGGGCGGTCTGAAAGAAGATACTTCAGTGCTCAGTTGCTTTTGTATCCCTTTCTGGCTTATATTTGTTTCACTTGCTGTACCTGTTTGCTGACTATCTTCCCTGCCATCATCAAATATTTCATCTATGATCTCTACATCTGGAGGTGGGTCAGATTTATGTTTTTTAGCTTGATAGACTTGTGGGGCTTCTTTTGAAGGTGTGGTATCTGGAGCTGACCTCTTTTTCCCTATTTCCACATTCAGTGGAGTTTGCATCTCTGGAGCTTGGATTTGCTTTGCTGGTGTTTGAGAAGCTTTAAATTGTTCTGGTGTTTTGGAACTCTGTGATTTTTCTGCCATGACCAGTGTTTCAATGACCTGAACTATAGGTTCTTTTCCTTTACCTTTAGGCTCTGCTGTTACTGATGGGCTGTCTTCCTGTATAGCTTGTTGTAGAGTGGCTGTTGAAGATGTGCCAATATAGGGTACCTGCATTTGATCATATGTTTCTAGGTCAAATTTCTTCTCGGCATCTTTCATAAGTTTATTCAATTTGTCAGCTCCACTTCCCTCTTCAACAAGTGTTCCTTTAACCCATTCATCTTGATTTGCATACTGTTCTATGTCAGGAATTCTGTGATGTATATAAGGAGATGACTTATTTTTTAACCTTCTTTCACAAATGAAACCAAAGGGGTCATAAGGGACCCAACGGAAAGATGTCTGGAATTTTCTCTCTAATATAAGCTCTGCATCTCTCTCAGCTTCTCTAGAATTGCAAATGAAAGGACCTAACTGGCTTTTGATCCTTAACTGTGCTTTCTTCTTTACATTGCAGTAATGGATTACATCTGAGTTATTCATCTGTCTAAAGTATTCCAAAGCAAAAATTCTCATTGGTACATATCTGGGTAACTTGAATGGATGTAATTCACATCCATAAATCCTGATAACTGTATGGTTTTGGTACAAGTACCAATCCCCAACTTTGTAACTTTTTGACAATTGCAGGGTCTTTCTTATCTCAGTACTAAGCCTGGGGGGAGAAACTCCCGTTAACAAGGTTGTAGCAGGATGTACAAATTGATCAATGAATTCTGAATAAGAGTAGGGAGAATCAGAGGACAAATGAATGATGGGGGACCAAAAAATAACAGACCTGGGATTACCTTTAGCATCAAGTTTCTAAACAGGGAAAGGGAATTTGTCTGAGTGATAGAAAATTATGAGGTGATAGATAACTGAGGAGTACTTGAACACTTTTTCATCATCTAGCCTTAAAAATTGATCATGGATTTTGTTGGCAATGAAGGAAGCATAGTCATACTTAATCTCAGGAAGCTGTCCAGGGGTGAAGATAGATAGCAAAGCCAGAGTTATCTCGTCAACATACTCACTGGTATTGAATCCTAAGACAAAGGATATTGCATTCACAATAAGCCTTCCCAATTGATTGAAAAAGTAAAAACCATAGGGGGGAGTCCCTTTTGGCTGATGCTCAGGTAACATGAAGTACTGACACATTGCTTTCAATTTCTCTGGAGTTAACAGTCTGGTTTTCTCAATTAGCCCTTCCATGGATAGAGGTGCTAATTCTTGTTCTGGTTCAAATTGTAACATAGCATTGATAGCCTGAGGTGTTATAGGGAACAAAACACTGACTTGAGCTACGACAAATTGTGTAAGGGGACTTAATTGCATGACAACAGGAATGATTTTTGTGTGAAAACTGAGGAGAGGAATGAACACTGGGAGATTGATTCTAAGCAAATTTATATGACCGCCCTTGAGTATTCGTCTCTCTTCAGCTTAAACTCAAACGGGCTCATCGAAATGGTGTCTTTGTCAGAAATCTTCATCTATGAGAGCAAGTAGTCTAGGTCTCTGTGAGGAGCATTCAAAGGAGTGACGTTAGAGCAAGAGGGGCTCTGCCTGGTTCTTTGTGATTCAAAATGGAGGGATCGGCTTTTTTGCAGACCCGACGGGATATCGGACAAAAGAAGAAATTTGGACAAATTGCAGGTTTGGGAAGTAAATTCACAGGTTTTAACTCTTCAATGAGGACTCAGAGAGGATTTTTAACCACTTTTTCAGAGAAAAACACAAAAAACTAAGCTTAACTTGCAGTCGGGGTGCGGAATGATAAATACCTGTTTTTTAATGAAAACTGGTTCTTCAACAGGTAATGGACATTGTTACAAACAACAGCCTCTTCAATGAATGCTAATAACTTTCCGATAATTTGGTGTATTTATGAATTTTGAAATTCTGCAATGAGCTTAGCTTCTTTCTAAACCAAAGAACTAAAAAATGAAAATGTTTAAAAACAACAAAAGGGTTTTTTGTCGTTTTTTATATTAATATTGGCCCCATTTACCCCGTGTATCGGGAGACATGCGATCCCATGGCATAGGTTGGATAAGCGAGCGGTGAGCCCCGCACCGCTAAGGGAGGAAGGCGTAGCATCGCACGATAGCGATTCGTCAAAATGTCACCACGTAACGTCGAATAGCCAAACTCGCTATTCCCCGTCGCTAAAAACTCACATGCGATGGGCAGCGGGATTGATCGGGACCGTTGATTAATGGAGGAATGATCTGACGGCTGGAGGAAAGGGAAACTTGTGCGGTTTCGAAAGTGGGCCCGTCGGGGTTTAAACAAGTTTTGACGTGTAATCTAATCACCCCGGGGAGAAGCTAATAGGCGGGAATGGTTGTTAATTAGTCCAACGCACTGAACAACTTAATTTTATAAAATGATTTTATGCGGTTTGGCCATGTGGAATGCCTACGTGGAATGCCTATATGGTGGCGCGGGATTCGGTCGTAATCTTTTCTTTAGTTATGTTAAACATATGAAAGGTAAGCTTAACGTTTTTCTTCATATATTTTATTATACGTATGAATAAATGAAAATAATTATCCACTGGTAGGGGCGGAAAATGTATATATATAATAATAGAGTTTTACCAAAGGGTTTTATAAAGTTGTATTTAAATGCGGACTATATATGCTTTGGTAAAACATTATAATAAGAGGGTTTTGGGGATATTTATTAGAAAAGGGAGTTATATACATAAGAAAAAGGGATTTTACTAGGGATTTAATATAGTAAAATCAAATGTTAATATGAAAAGGGACAAGGAAAATCAAAACATCTTTGTACATCTAAGAAAGTGATAACTTATGAAGTAAATTGCAACATTTTATCTTCAACACTTAAACTTAGAATAACAAGTTGTTTTGAGGAATTTTATGGAATGTTGCATCAGTTTCCTAAGTAAAATAGGATTTTACTTAGGAAAAGTTAAAAATGGAAGATAATCAATGATGGATTATTTCAAGTGCTTAGATCTTTTGATCATTAGGCCGAGGGTCCGGTCCCTCCAGAAGTCAAGGAAATGCCTTGAGCCCCTTTGATCTCAAATTACCTTAGTACTTTTGGGGAAATTAGTAAAAACTCTTGAGGGGGAAAAATGATGAGGGAGGTTAATGAATTTGACTTTGCTTGCTGTGATTTTCCAGTGTATTTCCTGCTTTAGTACTTGTGATGAAAGTAAATGATTAACCAACATGTAGCAGCACCATTCATCAGATAACACTTTTGTAGCACCATATACCTACCCTATCTACTTAGCACTACCATTTTGTCTTCTTTATTAGGGTGCATTTAGACTTGCAAACCCTTTTCAATCTTTTTCTTTTTACATGATGAATCTATCTATTTCTACCCTTATTACATCCAAGGGCTCAGATTAAACTGTTGAGCACCTTTTATTCACTCTACCTAACTACTTAACTGCCAAGATTAAACTGTTTGGCTAGATATTTATTCTCTAATCTATAACATGAAATTGAAATATGACTAAGCCAAGTTTAAACAGTTTGACTTATTCATGAATTGTGGCAAAAGTTCACAAGCTGCACACAATTGATTTATTACAACAAATGAAAAAAGTAGTGGCATTTAGACTTGCACACTTTCCTTGGTCTATTTTTTGCTTTGGGTTCATTTCTTTCTCTTTTTTGACCATTTTTATTCTTTTTACCCTTTGATTTTTCTTTTAGGGTATACCCTCTTTACATTTTTTAAATTTTTTGATTTTTTGGTTTTTGAAGAATATGGAACACCTTTGCTTAAGTAAGAAGGTTTGAACATATTCCACACTTCCATCAAGACAATCATGAAAGATGAAACCTATTGATATAGGAGGCTAACACACTCTGCTTCTGGAATCACTCGATATGGAAAGATAAATTTTTTCTTCCCCTCACTCAGAAAAATCGAATCTCCTCAAGTAACTTGACCTCTTGGAAAGGTGACTACGCTGCCCTTGGGAATTTTGATCTGTTGCCCACACTAAGAAGCAAAATTCCTTATTTTCACCTTTGAGCTCTCCGACTGATAAATTGCACTCTGATACCATGTGAAAATTCCAAAACCATAATCCTATTGCAACAAATGGAAATTATTATCCTAATTTTTAATTTTAATTTAACAATTTATTTGTTGTGTTCTAGAGGAAAGCCTATTGATCTCTGGATAAGATTTTTTTTGGTCCTGCCTCTCCTCCTTTTCCTTCTTCTTGAGAGGGAACTGGATACTGTAGTGGCCTAACTCACCACATCTGAAGCACTTGAAATTGGACAAGTCCTTATTTTTATTCTTTTGTCCCCCCTGTCCTTGACTGGGACCCTTAGAAGCAAGTGCCACATTATCCTCTTCCTTCACCATCTTCTGCCTGCTGCTACTGCCACTGATGGAACTCTTCAAAATAGCTTTTCTCAACTCCTCCTGTTGCAATTCATCTCACATCCCATCCCATTCTCATAGCGTGTCTCTTCCTAATATGATTTGGATAAAAACCTTCCACTCCTCAAATATGTTGTTGAGAGCTAATCACACTAGCTCTGTGGGTTGAGGCATTGCCCCAATAGCTGAGACCTGGTCTCAGACCTCCTAAATTATGGTAAGGAAGGGGTCTATTCCTCCCCTTTCTACATCCCGATTTATGTTAACTTCTCTTCGAGGTACATCTTCCGCTCCTCGGAAGTTCCCTGATACAACGTGGCAAGAGAATCCAATGTCTTCTCAGCAGTATACTTTCCAGCTATATGTGAGACTACATGACCTCAAACTCCATCTAGGATCAACTGCTTCACTGGTTCCATATCATTTTTGTACTCCTTCAACTGATCTGCATCTGTGGGAACCGATACCACATTATTAATGTATACCTTTCGGCCAAATTCATCTAGAAGGAAGGATATCCTTGCCTTCCAGTTGACGTAGTTGGAAGCACCATCCAACCTGTCATGATCTCTAGGCCCTGTAGTGGCCATTTTTGAAAATAAGGTCGAAAAGTCCCTCTTCCCCTGTGCTCGACTGCTGATTTTCTACTCGCACTCCCTCCTGGAATGTGTGGCTCTGCTAGCTGCTACTACTGATTTGCAACTGGAAATTTTAGTTTCCAAGACTAGAAGTTCCCTGAGAGAAATTTTCCTTGTGTGTGTGAAATTTTTCCACCCGACGCAGGTTTTTTCCAAGAAAACAGTTGCAAAACCCTCTGTGTCTAGATAGATATCTGACTAATGAAAAATATGAGCTGTTCCCTCTAATTTTGGAATCACTCGATATGGAAAGATCAAATTTTTCTTCCCCTCACTCAGAAAAATCGAATCTCCTCAAGTAACTCGACCTCCTGGAAAGGTGACTACGTTGCCCTTGGGAATTTTGATCTGTTGCCCACACTAAGAAGCAAAAATTCCTTATTTTCACCTCTGAGCTCTTCGACTGATAAATTTCACTTTGATACCATGTGAAAATTCCAAAACCATAATCCTATTGCAACAAATGGAAATTATTATCCTAATTTTTAATTTTAATTTAACAATTATTTGTTGTGTTCTACGTCAAATACTGAATACATCACACTGTAACCTTCACAAATAAAACTATGGAAAAATAAATGATGGAAGAAATGCTAGAAAACACACATAAAATGAACACAATTATTTGTTGAAGTGTAACAAGAAATTGCAGCACACACATTAGTGTGGGACCACAGGTCCTAGAAATACATTAGTGTGAAGGCCAATTTAATTAAATAATTTGGTGGAGTGTCTGATTTAATTTTCCCTTAATTAAATTGGACAATAAAATGTAATCTTATGTCATAATAAGTTTTAATAGTTAACTGAGTGAGATAAACTCAGTTAGCTCATGTATTTCGAGTTGAGGGTGGTTGGTGAGGCATGCATAGTGATTCTATTAGTTATGGAGTTTGAATTGTAGTTGGTGCATTAGTTTAATGCATAGGTAATCAATTAACTCAGTTAGGTGAGTTAAATTCAACTGAACTAGTTGTAACTGTTTGTTGCACTAGTGAGAGATCAAGTGAATTAAATCTTATTTATTCACAATCAGTGATCTGCCATGCAAATGATGATTTAATATTAATAACTACATGCATTTCAGTTCCAGTGGAGACCCAATTGAGACAAAGGTTAATGGGATATTAGCTATCAATTGTGTGATTATTAGGTTGCCCACATGAAACCATACATCCATTGGATTTCCCATGATCCTTGCACATTTTTGGAAGGATTAAATTACTAAAGAATAGGGATTTCATTCCACATGAATTGTGCAAGCAAGGCATGCTGATCAGATGCTGAGAATTGGTTAAGTGTTGGTCGATTTTGTTTGGATCAGTGTGAGACAGTTGTGGGAGTGCAGGAGACTCTTGTGAAAAGAGTGCATTGTAATTTTTTCATGATTCCATGGTGAATACCAATAGAAGATAGAGGGGTTTTGAGTAGCAAGCTTTCCCTGGGAAATTATCTGTGTTGTGGTTTGATTTGATTTTTTCTTCACTTGTTGTGATTGGAGACCATGTTTATTTTCCGTAATTGATTTGTAGAAGGATTCAATATCTAGATTTAGTACATTTCTTAATCGGATTGAATCCATTGATATAAATATGTTTGTATAATTTCTACATGGTATGAGAGCACAGGAAATCACTATAGTGGAGGAGAAGCTGACTTTGTGACTGAATAGAACTTGAATTTGAAAAAGTATCCTGTAATGATCCTTTTTGGGATTCTCAAGATTCTATTTCAGAGATGGACTACAGAGGAATTTACTAGATATGTCACCCTTCAAAGAAAGGGTGAGATCCAGAGGCTTCCTGGCCAACTGTAGACTCTTCCTATAGAACTTGGAATAATCCCTTTCAGGAATGTCAACAAGGTCTTCAATGAAAACGCTGTATAATAAAATATGAGCAAGAATAACGCAGATCAGGGTTGGGATCCCCTCATTTATGTTGTATGTGACTTATATATGGAATTTCATCAGAAAAAAATTAGTTTAAGCACATTAAACAGATCTCCCACAGTCAAGACTAGCTAGAAAACAACTAAAGAGAAGAGCTGTTACAACATGAAAACCCAGCAACTAGAATTGCGCAGTTTTGGCTGAAACTCAGAGGAGGACAGCCAAGGATCTGATATTTCAGAGTTATGACAGTATATCAGATTTAAATTTGAGCTTATTTCTTCTACAGCAGATTACAAAAGAAACTAGGGCAAGATCCCTTCAGAAATCAAAACTGCAACTAGAAATAAACTGCAGAAATACATAGACAGCGTTATTTTTCAGATGGTTCAACTGCGGTACATTAAATTTTAGATCTCTAACATATGTATGGATAAAACATCAGATCTAATTTAGATCTAGAAACTATATGACTTTAAGAACAAGATCCAATTGGAATTACATCAAAATATTGCATAATAAGCTGTAGATCTGAATTACAAATTGCAGTGCTGCAGAAAACCCATAAATGTCTGAAGATAAATTTATTGCTAAAAGAGATCAAATCTATAGAGACATGGATCAACAACCCAATCCACGGATCACCAAGGGAAGGCAAGCCTAACACCAAGATATCTTCCTCCAATTTGATAGCAAACTGAAAGAAGAAACCCTCTTACAAAAATAACACAGTATGAAGCAGAAACTGCGCTGAGGGTGAAAGAGACTGAATATACTGAATGAAATTTCAGATCAAATACAAAATATGGATATACTATCTCTTTGGAGGCTGAAGAACACACTCCAACAGAGAAAGTTTCTCAAAACAAGCTAGATCTAAGCAGATCTAGAACATCACTTGCTACAAAAGATAGCAGCTGCAAAACCCTCAATGGGCCAGCGCTTCTCATGAAAATGAAGCTTGGCCTCAAACCAGATAGTGGCTCACTTCAGTGAAGAACTCCTCCAATGAACCTCAAGGGAAGAGATGAAACCCCTAAACAGGAATTCCAATCACAATCCTCCACTAAACAACAGAGAATGGTATTTGTCTAAGCAGACAAATACTTCAGAAATATGATCTATCAACAACCTCTTCATGTGCCTTCTCCTCCTTTTTATAACATGAGAAAGCTCTTGCAAACCCTAAACCACTTTGATGAGTTAGCCCTCTTCACATTAGAGGCTCCCTTCTAGAACTGCGCAGTCCCATTTGGAGATGCAATGAACCTAGACAACACAGTTGATTTGGTCAAGGTGGACCCAATATTTGGCTCAAACCTCTTTCACACCTGCAAGTGATTATTTACATAGCCCTGATTTGTCTTTGTTCACATGGGCATTGATTTATTCAGACTTTTTAGGAGTTTTACATGTCCTCCTTTATTCGTTTATTCATAAAACTTAAATTAAATCAAAATTGAATGTTTCCTCTTAGCTAAGGCTAAGTAGGAACATTACATATTCTTGGTGCGATAGGTGAATCAGGATCAAAATGGCTTTCAATGGCTTGAGATTGGAGTATGCACTCGAGGGAAGTTCCAATTATATTTCATGGAAAGACATGATGGAGGCAGTACTAGAGGACAATGAGTTGAAAGAATTCATTGATAATGATGTTCCCAAATGCGCTGTAGAAGATGCCGCAAATCTTGATGCTTGGAAAAAGAAGGTTGAAAAGGCGAGGAGGATCTTACTGGAGGGAGTAAGAGACCACATTGTCTCAAGTCTCCATGAAAAATTGAGGCCATATTCAATGTGGAAATCTTTGACAGATCTGTTTCAGAGCAACAATGATCATATAAAATTGGCACTGAATGACAAAATCAGGAAAATCAAAATGGAGAAAGGCAACACCATTCCGAAATATTTAACAAAGTTTGTCGAATGTTAGGATGAGCTTGGGAGTGTCGGAATTAATGTTGCGTATGATGACTTCGTGAGCCTAGCTCTTCTAGGACTTCCCAAGAGTTGGCATAGTTATTAGGACTCTGTCAATGGGAGGGAGAAGCTCCCAGATTGGGAATGACTTTGGTCAGATTTGGTGCAAGAAGAATTCAAGCGGAATACCATGGATGGATCTTCATCTAAAAATGATGATGAAGAAGATTGTGCTTTGGCTTCCAAGGCAAAGAAAGGGAAAGGAAAGAAATTCCATTCCAAATCTGAGTCCGACAAAGATGGAAAGAAGCGCGACATGTCCAGAGTGAAGTGTTTTCATTGTCACGAGCATGGAAATTATGCCACTCATTGTCCACAAAAGAAGAAGAACAAGAAGGTTTCAGGATCTGTAGCTAGAGCTTGAATTCTCGCTCATTTCATGCATGGTTTCAAGTGTAATGGGATCGGTGTGGTACTTGGATAGTGGTGCATCCTTTCACATGAGGAGAGACAAAGAAATTTTTAGTAGCTTGGAGGAGAAGGACCTCCAGATGCATATCGAAATGGGTCATGATGGTACAATGCTACCACGATTGGTACAATTACCTTCCAGAGATAGTTAGGTAAACCTTTATTATTAAAATATGTAATTCATGTACCAGGCTTGAAGAAATATTTATTTTGAGTCGCAATGTTGGAGGATAGAGGCTATGATGTTTTTTCAGTGAAGGAATGCTTTCCTTTGACACAAAGCAACATGACAAGCCAAGAAGATTGGGGTTAATGTGAAGAATCTCTATAAACTTGATGTAGATGGCTGTGCATCATTGACGGGTAAGGCAGACAAAGTGGTGAACCGGGATGAGGGTGAGTTATGGCACATGAGATTGGGCCATCTACACCACAGAGCCTTGAAGGTCATGCAACAGACTTCTACGGGTCTTCCCGAGGGTACTCTTGCACGATTAGACACATGTAAGTGATGTACTATGGGGAAGTATGCAAAGGCCACTTTTCATGAGAAGGAGAACCGAGCTTCGAAATCCTTGAGAGAGTTCACTAAGACGTGTGTGGAATATTCTCTACTGCTTCAAAAACAAAGCATAAGTACTATGTGATCTTTGTTGATGATTTTTCTAGAAAGTGTTGGATCTACTTCATGCAAAAGAAAGATCAGATGTTCTCAAAATTTCTTGAGTTCAAAGCACTGGTGGAGAAAGACATGGGGAAGCATGTGAAGGTTCTTAGGAGCAACAATGGCGGTGAGTACATATCCAATGAATTCAATAAATTCTATAGAAAATAAGGAATTCAAAGAGAGTTGATTGCGCCTCATAACCCACGGCAGAATGGGGTCACAGAAAGAAAGAATAAAACAATTGTGGGTGCAACACGAGCGATGTTGCATGATCAGGGCCTACCATTGCATCTATGGGCAGAAGCATGCAACACAACGATATTTGTGCACAAACGTAGTCCTCATCAGATACTTGGCATGAGTACACCAAATGAGGCGTTTAATGGTAAGAAACCTGCTATTTCATATTTTAAGATTTTTGGCTCATCTGTTTATGTGCATGTGACCAAAGACGCCAGGAATAAGCTCAAACCAAAAAATGAGATTGGAATATTTTTGGGGTACATTGATACTCCCCACAACTATCAGGTGTATTTTCCAAACAACAGGATGACTGTTGTGAGACGAGATATAAATTTTGATGAGGAGAAAGTGATGCGATTGTCACTTGAGAGGGAGCTGGATTTGCATGCAGATGATGAACTCCTAGTTCCAAAGAATGAGCCTCAAGATGTGGAGAAAACACATGCGGAGGATCATGGAGTGGCATAAAACACTCATTCAGAGCCATCCACCATAAATGGTAGAAGGCGCACCACATAAACTGATAGATTGAGACTTGATGCGATAGAGAATGTCGGAGCACCTATTTCACTACACAGATAGAGACACTCTCCAGACATGTTTACTGGATACATGGAAAGTGTATTGTGATGGAACCATATTCCTTTTAGGAAGCAGTGCAACAACCAATTTGGGTTGACGCTATGGTAGAAGAGTATGACTCCATCGTCAAGAATAGTGCATGGGAAGTTGTCCCAAGACTAGTCAGAAAATCAGTGGTTGGATATAGATGGATCTATAAGGTGAAGCAAGTAGTAGATGGGAGTGTGGAGAAGTACAAGGCCAAATTTTTTGTCTAAGGATTCTCACAATTTGAGGGGATTGACTATGAGGAGACTTTCGTACCAGTGACGAGGTACTCTTCCATTAGATCTATCCTTGCACTCTCAGCGCAGATGGGGTGGCACATTTGTCAGATGGATGTGAAAATTGTATTTCTCAATGGGTCAAATCAAGAGAGCACTATATGGGCTGAAGCAAACACTTTGTGCTTGGTACACTTGGATTGACAACTATTTCACCAGATTTGGCTTTACCAAAAGTGAAGCGGATGAAAACCTGTACTAGATTGTGGTTGATGGTAAGCTCTTGATTATCGTACTTTATGTTGATGATCTAATTTTGACAGGTGATGAGAAGTTGATAACTTCTTGCAAGGAGGATATTTCAAGGAAGTTCAAAATGAAGGACATGGGACTCCTTCACTATTTCCTTGGTTTGGAAATATGGCAGCGGGATGGTGAACTATTTATTTCTCAGGGAAAGTATGCCAAAGATATTATGGGTAAGTTTCACATGGAGAGCTGTAAACCCATGGAGACTCATATTCCATGAAATTGGAGGAAATAGGGTGCTACTTATGGAGAAGTAGTGGATGCTACTGTCTATAGGAAGTTAGTGGGTTCATTGATGTACTTGGTGAACACCAGACCATACATTTTCTACACAGTTAACCAACTGAGTAAAGCTATGGTTAAGCCGACCAAGCTCTTTTGGAAGGTGGGGAATCATGTATTGAGATATCTCAGGGGCACTACAGAGTATGGATTATGGTACAAATGGACAAAGGGAGTGAAGCTTCAAGGCTTCACAGATGCAGCTTGGGTAGGCAATCCATCAGACATAAAGAGCACATTAAGAGGGATCTTTAGCATAGAATCGAAAATAGTTTCTTGGTACAGCAGGAAGAAACGATCTATGGCACTCATTTCAACCAAGGCGGAGTACATGGCAACAAGTCAGGATGCATGTGAGGCCTTATGGATGAGAAAGATCCTGATTGGTTTGTTTGGTTCTTAGATGGATCCGACGGTGATACATTGTGATAACCAGAGTTGCATTAAACTCTCGGTTAATCTGGTATTCCATGATAAGGTCCAAGGACATAGACATCCGATACCACCATCTCAGAGATTGTGTTCAGAGGCACATTATGTTACTTTAGTACATTCCCATAGAATATCAAGATGTAGATATTTTGATGAAGGCACTCGCCAGGAGAAAATTCGAATACCATAGAGGCAGGATCGGGGTGGCAGATAATCCATTTCTTGTTGAGAGGGAGTGTTTAATTCCAACAAGAAATTGTAGCACACACACTAGTGTGGGACCACATGTCCTAGCGATACATTAGTGTGATGACCAATTTAATTAAATAAATTGGTGTAGTGTCTAATTTAATCTTCCCTTAATTAAATTGGACAATAAAATTTAATCTTATCTCATAATCACTTGTAATAGTTACTGAGTGTGATAAAATAAGTTAGCTCATGTATTTCGAGTTGAGGGTGGTTGTTGAGGCATTCAGAGTGATTCTATTAGTTATGGAGTTCAAATTGCAATTGGTGCATTAGTTTAAAGCATGATTAATCAGTTAACTTAGTTAGGTGAGTTAAAGTCAGTTGAACTAGTTGTAACTGTTTGTTGCACTAGTGAGAGATCAAGTAAATTAAATATTATTTAGTTCAAAATCAATGATCTTCCAAGAAACTGATGATTTACCATTAATAGCTTCATGCATGTCAGTTCTAGTGGAGACCCAATTGAGACAAAGGTTAAAGGGATGTTAACTATCAGTTGTGTGATTAGTAGGTTGCCCGCATGCAACCAGACATCCATTTGATTTCCCATGATACTTGCATAGTTTTGGAAGGCTGAAATTCCTAAGAATAGGGATTGCATTCCACATGAATTGTGCAAGAAACACAGGCTGATTAGAGGCTGAGAATTGGCTAAATGTTGGTCGATTTTGTCTGGATCAGTGTGAGACAATTGTGAGAGTGTAGGAGACTCTTGTGAGAAGAGTGAATTGTAACTATTTCATGATTCCATGGTGAATATACAATAGAATATAGAAAGGTTTTGAACAATAAGCTTTCCCCGAGAAATTATCTGTGTTGTGGTTTTATTTGATTCTTTCTTTACTTGTTGTGATTGGCGATCATGTTTATTTTTTGCAATTGATTTGTAGAAGGATTCAATATATAGCTTTAGTAAATTTCTTTATCGGATTGAATCCATTGATATACATATGTTTTTATAATATCTACATTTTTTTTGGACGAAAGTCCCCGGAAAATCCCAACTTGGGAAAATTGGTGTAGCATATGGGGGTTTTATTATTAAGCAGTAGTGAAATAATTTGAGTACAAATGAATTCCAAAACTGGAAATCCTATAGAGAAATACTAGAAATAAAAATATAGTCGGCTAGTCTTCTATTGTCTGGGAAAATGTCTCTCCTGGCCTCTGTATCCTTTGTCCATATTATGGCACTAAAACTTGTATTTCCCCAGAAAAATAGAAACTGCCTCTAGAGGCTATTACGCTGCCTCTACGTCAACCTCTCTATGGATCTTCTGCCTCTCCACAAATACACTCATTGGATCTGGAATTGTTCCTCTAGATTCACTGTCTTTGTCGCTCTTCCTCATTGCTTTGATCTCACTAGCTCTCTCTCCGAACATTGACTACTACTACTTTGGAAATGAATCTTCTCATGAAATCGAACCTCTCAAGTAATTTCTCCATCACCACATCGAAATCCTCTTATAATCCTCTGTTGAAGCACTAATAACCAAGATTAAAACTTAATCAATGGATAAGATCATCTTGGAGTTGATTTGAGTGATTTTATAGATGATTCTCACCTTGGCTTAGTTAATTATGATTAATTAACCATATTCCCTAAGTTTAGACTTAGTAAATATTTAAAAATCGGTTAATAAATATAATTAAGCCACTTGGTGGAATTTCCAGAAACGATTTCTGGGTTTTGGAGAACTCATGTATTCTAGCCTCTCTACAAAATTTTGTGGCTAAAACACATCTGATGCTACAAAAACTAACACAAACCTCGTAGAATTATTATTACTTTGGGTAGAAAACTATACATGATACCAAAAGTATCCTTGAATACTTCCATTTATTTGATCTCTGCTAAGCAATGTAGTAAGATCATTTCCAAGATTGAGAAATTTTTCTTCTTCTTGATTCACTTTTTATGGAGAATACCGTGGCCACATCCATGAACTCCACATAGGGCTTCTCTACATAGCAGAGGCAAGTGGATAAAGTTGTGGAAGATTGAAAATACATATTCTCCTCACTCAAGGGGGTACCTTTGCATTATCAAGTCAAGAATTCAATCGACATGACCCCCAATGCACCTATACCTAGTGCGTTAACCTATCACTACTCTATTTTGGAGAATGAGGAAATCAAGTGGAAGATCTAAGAGATGATACAAAAATGGCACATCCGACCAAGTTCCTCACCATGTGGGAACCCAATTATACTTGTGTAGAAGAAGGATGGGATCTGGAGACTCTACATTCATTATGAGATTTGAAAAAAATCACAGTCAGAAACATGTACCTAATTCCTCAGATTGAAAACCTTCTCGACCAAATAAAGGGGGACAAATACTTCAACAATATTGATTTGAAGTGCAACTATCACCCAGTTCCAATAGAACCAACTGATTTTTGGAAGACTACTTTCAAGTCCAAGTACGGTCTTTTTGAATGGTTTGTCATGCCCTTTGGTTCAAGAAATTCCAAACCAAATTACATGAGGCTGATGGATTAAATCCTGTTGGATTTCACCAACTCTTTTGTGGCTATGTATCTAGATGATATCCTCATCTTAAGCAAGAGTTGGGTAGAGCAATTGCAGCATATTCAAAAATTCCTTCACACTTTGCAGTAGCACAAGCTATGTGATAAATTGGAGAAATAATCCTTTGACATGGAAATGACCCAATATCTAGGTTACGTTATTGATGAGGAAGGTGTTCATGTGGATCCAACTAAGATCCAAGTCATCCAGGATTGAATGGCTTCGACGACTCAAACATAGCTTCATAGCTTGGGCCTTTCTAGTTTCTATTGAAGACTCGTGTTGGGGTTCTCTTATATCTCTTGGCCCTTAATTTAAGTTACCAAGGGTGGAGGATTTTTTTTTATTTTTTTAGTCTGAGTCACAACAAAAGGAATTCGATGAATTGAAACACCACCTTTGCTTTACACCAATCCTCACCTTTATAGACCTACAACAACCATTGAGATTGATACAAATGCCTTTGACATTGATATTGGTGCAATCCTCATTCAACAAGGACATTAGGTGGCCTATCACAATGATACACTCTCTGATACTTTCTAGAGATACCCCACCTATGATAAGGATATGTATTCCATTGTGTAGGCCTATTGGTAATGGAAACATTATATTCTGGGGAAGGATACGATCATCCACATAGATCACCAAATTCCTCAATTTATGCAAAGATAAGGGAAGTTGTAGAATGTCCGCCATCTAAAATTGTCCTCATATCTACAAAAATTATATTTGAAGATTAAATAGCACAAATCACGTCGCATGTTTCGTGAGTCAGCCTCCGATTGTGGATCTGCCAACTATTCTCAACTCTTATGGGAATAAGACCTTTGGATGACAATAACTGTACAACAATGATTCAGAATTCGTTGCCACATACCAAATGTTGATGACATGAAAACACGTTCCAAACTTACACCTCCATGATGTTGTAGGTTTTAATCCTGTATAGAAATTACCTGCAAACAAATTCTTAAAAACATAAAATAAACAATGGCGAAAACATAAGCATGAAATACATATACATTGTTAATTTCCCTTGGATCTGAAAATTGGGACTACCAAATTGATTTTTCATTATATTCCTTTCAATGCCACAATACATATATATACATGTCGAAGCATTCATAAACCCTAATCCATTAACTATGGATTAGAAATAACGGTAGTTCCCTTAACCAGATCTACAAAATACCATGGACATAAAACCATCATGCCCAAAAACTTATGAAAAACCCATGCAAAAAACCATAAGTATGTCTGCCCACCTAATATAGGGTCCAATTTTTTTTTCCCAGGGTGTTGCCCCAGACCCCGTGTAGGGGGGCTACCACCCCCCTACAAACCCCCTGACAGGGCAGGCTGCACCCCCCTTGTGACCCCCCCCATGCACCAAGCGCAACAAAGGGGGGGCTCCCCCCCTGTCTTAACCCCTGCTTCACACGTGAGGCTAGTCTTGGAAAAAATATAACACACACCCAACAGATGAACTATTGTGCTACTTGAGACACTAAATCAAGCATGAAAAGATGATATGAGAGACACATTATAGTTGTGTAGGAGTGCACTTTGGTGTGGAATATATAGTGGTAGTACTACAAAATCATTTTTATTTCCAAAAATTTCGACATGATGTTTGTCAGTATATTAGTTCCTACACTACCTTGCCATTACCAAACCAACCATTGAGAAGAAAGGCTTGTACACTCCTCTTCATACTCTTAACCAACATTAGTATTCCATCTCGATGGACTATATGTTTGGCCTTCCTTTTACCACGCATGGTAAAGACTATGTGATTGTGGTTTTTGATAGATTTTCTAAGATGGCCATCTTGGCTACTTGCAAAAAGAGTATCATAACATAAGCCATTTCCAATAACTTCTTCGAATATGTGTGGTTACATTTTGGGGTCCTAAAAACCATCATATCACATTAGGATAGTACGTTATTAAGTACATTCTGGTCGAGGCTCTGGTCATTACTTGACTCCAAGCTCACCAAATCAACTACCTTCCACCCCCATACTGATGGTCAAATAGAGGTCATTAACTTGATGATCATGCACATTTTGTGCATGTACAACTCTAAGCATCCATGTACATGGGATGAGAGTCTCCACTATATTCAACACATCTACAATAGATCTCTCCATAACTCAGTTGGTTACATCCCCTTTTAGGTGGGCTTGGGATTTAAACCATTAGGTCCCATTAGTGTCGTACTGCCCATTGGCACTACACATGCAAAATATGCAGATGTTCAATCCAAAGTATCAGAGAGTGTATCATTGTGACTCTCTATGGACTCTCTATTAAATAACATCTATTAATTTTAGACCCCTTATAACCGTTAGGCATATTCATTCACCCTTAATGTTTGGGAAATGGGTTGCTGAAGAGTTCCATTGAAACCAAATACTAAAATCCAACCAAATATCTAGCATGTATGATACATTATGACGAGGCTTTCAAATACACTTATACAAGATGGAAGTTCACTCACCCATTTCATAATTATAAAAAATTGTTTGAATTTTTTGTTTTAGGAGTGAATTGCTTCATAAGTTCAACATTAGAGTTGATTTTGTATTTTATTTTTAGTATTTCAGTCACAATCTTCACAAAATTTCTTAGTTCCGAGTTTTCATTTGCAACATGTTTTCAATGATTTGTCATTTAATCTTGAAAAAAAGATGGTTGATATAGTTTATCAATTCAATTCTTCTTTGATTTGCTAAAACTGGAAATAAGAATGTTAATGTTGTTTATAGCACAATTTTTCTTGGTTATTTTTTGAATATATTCTTAAATTACAAATGAATGTAAAATGAAAAATATTTTAATTTCAATTCTTCTCTTAATACAATTGATATGTCTCCCTGAAAAACTTCTAGAACTTTAAACAAATCATCTAAAGGCAAAATACCCATCACTTAACATATTCAACAAGTTGGTAGTGACATAGGGGTCAATCCAAAACAATTCCTTTATTATTCAATTACAGAAACCCAATGCTGAAATGTCGATTCCCATTTATAAGATATAAAATCCCAAATCAATCCACAAATTCACTTCCCTGATTGGGGATAAATATATGGGAGAAATAGGGAAGAGGTCTACCTTGATCTAGTTCCTCAAAGTAATTCAAACATAAGAAATGTTCATAAAATAGTCTTCATCAACATCAAAATATCTCACCCACACTCCATTAAAACCAATATTTATCCATCTTAAACACAAATCTAACATGCACTAAGAGGGATCAAATATTTTGAGATGTAAATCATTGTTATAGTGCAAAACTTGAAAATATATTTGAATTTATCATTGTTTAAATTGATATTTTGAATGCATAAATGGATTTAATACCTTGCAAATCCCTTTGGACATTTGGCTTGTGTAATTTTCACAGCTTGAACATGCAATTCCAACAAATATTTGCTGGATTTAAGAAAAAATTGACTTAAAAAATATACCTGAAAAGGGGCTAAAATGTAAAATAGCGAAATTATTTAAAATGTTTTAACCATAAAAAATTATTTATTTTTCAATTGCTTTATATACTATATACAATTTTTTTCTTTTCAATACATAGTTGACATGGAAATCTTTTACTTAACATGAATAGTGAAATATTCTATCTAGGGACCACATTATACATAGTAAAAGGTTATTACATGCTAATATTACTTAATGTCGCAAATTGAATATTTTATCTATAACCAACATTAAGTTTTATTATTATAATTATTTTTATTCTAAATACCACATATTAATTTTATATTAAAATTTCGAATTTATTCTTAAAAACAATTGAACCTTTTTACTTTCAATTACTTCTTCTTTTTGTGGATTGAAATATTTTATTATAGTCAACATATTTTGTTCCCTCGATATATATATATATATATATATATATATATATATATATATATATATATATATATTAAAATAAATTAATTTCCATTGATATTAAAATAATTATTTAAGTTTTGTATTTACAAAAGTATAAAAATAATATATTTCTAACACTTAAGAGAAAATATAAGTTTTGGTTTTGTTTTGTATTGCTTTGTTTTGTATTTTTTTTTAAATTAATGTATCTTTAAGTTTGACATGAAATTATGTTATACCATATGGATATTGGAATATTTTATTTATGATTGAGAGGAGAGTGAAGGATTTTTACATCTCCTTCATACTAGGTTGTAATAACAACTAATTAAGCATGTGAGATAACTAAATCTAATGGAATTTGCATATTCATTATTATTGTTGATTATAGCCGAGTTTGTATTTTTATTTAGAGAATATTTATTTTTATTTTAAAAGGGACACATGTCAACTCGACATTGGTCACAAACGAAATCAAACATCGCCCTCATATTGGGTTGTAGAATGCTCCTCTCAATGCAAATAGGACTCCCATTATGACATGCTCTATGTCAATAGAGTGGATCATCACCTATACAAATGTTGGTACTAAAATTGTTATCAATGACAAGGGAAGATGTGTTGAATCATATCAAACCTTTGAGCTTGAAAAATATTAATGTGTGCATGAAATTAGGAAACATACGATCTTTGGTTTTGTTTAACTATTCTTTAGAGAGCATGACATAAAAATATTTTGATCAACTGTTAATTTGAGAATAGGAGATTCTTTGGTAAAATTGATGGAATATATCCCACAATAAACATAAGGGATCCATATATTTATATAATGACACAATGGTAGATTTTTTGAAGGGCATAATTATGTGTACTTTAAAGATGCATAGGTACCCTTAATATATACCATTATTACTATAGGGAGTATCTTCAATTAGGTTGCAATCCTCTGTTATTCCTTGAATAAGACCATTAAAAGAGCATGGAAGGCCATGTATACAACTTGAATTTTACTTACATTTAATATGGCCTTCAAAGTGATCAACATTACATGTACTACCATGTAACAACCCCAAAATTTAACTTGCAACTAATTATATAAAATATGCAATTAATAATAAGCACACAAACTATTAACAAGCTAGCATATAAATTTCATAAAAACGAGCAAATATGACTTACTTGTAATGGTGATATTCCTTACTTGAGACTTCGAAGTTGAATGCTATTTGAATCCTGCTATCCACAACAAAGTTTTAGGGACGACTCTCCACCCAACCGTAGGATCAGTTACACGTAATATTTCTACAACTGGCCACCCTCGAGCCCTCAATCAACGTACTACTGCTTGGGAATCCTTTGTCTCACAATACCTTTCTCCTAAGAGAATGAATGAAGGAATGATGAATGAATGAATCTCATCTTCCTCAACGTCTTTAAAATAGACTAAATAATGGAGACGGAACCGCATGCACACATTCACTGTGTCAACATGCAACTTTATTTCTTTATTTTAAGTTTTACTTAATTTAATGTTTCTCTTAATTTAAATCTTTCTTATTTTATTCCTTTTTAATTTTTGTTAACTTTACTTATTTTTATAGTTTTCTTACTTTAACTCTTTCTTAATTTATTCTTTTTTAATTTTTTTAACTTCACTTATTTATTTACTATTTAGAACTCCAGTTTATTATTTACTATTTTATTTATTATTATTATTATTATTCTATTTATTATTTATTCTGTATTTACTATTTTTTTTTCTAAGTAATACTAATTCTATTAGATCATCAAACAAAGTTTCATGTCGCATCCTCAGCCATGGATAAATCCATGTCTGAGGGATAGTTCAGAAAACTGCTCGTCAAAACTAGACCACCCCGAGTGGGGAAACCGACCAATACAGTCCAAACATACCAGGCTGCCCTTGGCGGGAAACCAGCCTTTAACATTGTACAAAAAGAGACTAAAAATACAAACAAGAGATGCATCCAAATCCTGCAAACTAAGAAGCTCAACAAAGACCTGCTAGGGAGGGCTTCCATGCTTGTCGCTGGATGGAGAGTCCTGCTTGAGGATGCGACAGATGTACCCATAATCCAGCTGATCAATGTCTTCATGCTGCTCGTGAGGGGAGGGCGGAAGATTGAGCCTTTCTACGGGAATGTCCGAAGGACCAAGATCCTACAGAGAAGTAGAAATGTCCAAAGCACCAGCAGCTTGGAGAGTTTCCTTGCCTTTCATAGAATCCGATAAACTAAGCCTTGGCATCTGCAAATCCTCATATAGCCTGAAGTCATCGTTTTCCGAAGAGGGGCTGGAGGCTGGCTGCACTGGAAGTGCCTTGAGCTTGCGAGGAAGGAAGGGCAGCTCAACCAAAAAGGTCGACTTGCGGGCAAGCGTCTTGCCGCAGGAGTAGGATGGTGCAGCCAGAGGAGGCGAAGGAAAACTAGAAGGGATGAGGGGGTCAAAGTGCGGAGCAGGCATAGGGAAGGGAGGAAACATATCGATGGGGTCCCAAGAGGCCAGGGAATTCAAGTCCAAAGGGATATCCATGGGCAGGGGAGGACGCGAGGGGATTCCTCTTCCCCCTCTACGGCTGGGCTGGCGATGGCGATGCGAAATTATGGCCAACACAGATGAAACTCGTGAAGACGGAGGCACAACTGCAAAGGCAGGGGCCTAAAGACCCCGCACCAGAGCCGAAGAAGGTTGAAGCACGAGGAGTGGAGGAATAAAAACTAGGGAGGGATGGAAAGCCAAAGGCGGGGTGGGAAAATAGATCACCATACTGAACAGAGGAGTAATTATCCAACTTGCTGGGTATGTATGAGTTAAGGTGGTGAATGGAAATTTAAGTCCCTGCCCACGCGAAAATTGATAACAGTGTGCGGCCCAAGGGAGGGACGCATTGGCGCGCCATGTGGTGAGCCACATGGCCGCCTCGTGGAGGTCAGACAAGCTGTGAACTACCCACATATGGGGGTGTATTTACTATTATTGACTTATTATTTATTTACTATTTATTTAATTGTATTATATTATTTATTATTTCTATTACTATTAGGGAACATTACATACTCCCCCTCTTTAAGGAACTTTGTCTCGAAGTTAATTTGAATAATTATCATTTTCTTTATTTAGTTATTTATTACTTCATGTTTTCCCAACACCCTCTGCTGAACTAGTATAACTAATAGGCATCGAAATTTTCCACAACACCCAAGAAATCTCAAGAAATATCTATCCTTTTCCCCACTTTCGGAACCAGGCGTAAGCCTCATCGGTCTGTACCATAGCCCAAGGCTGGCCCCAAGGCTCGCACCCAACTTAGACCTCAGCTACCCCAAGGCAGGCATCCGGTCTTAGTACTCAATGACTCTGGGCATCTCGCAAGGCTGGCCCACTCCCTCCACACTCACTAAGGTGCACAACCCCAAGCATCGAAGTCCTTACACCCCTTCCAGAATTCGGTATCCCAATCCAATACCAAGCACTTTGCATACAATATCAGGCCTTTGGCCTCCTCAAGATGGTCCCACAACCCTTTAAGAGCTATCCATCAAGATTTATACAAGACAAAGGAACCACTAGCATATGTAGTGTTGATTGAGTTTGTCCCCAGCCCACATGGTGTTACATATTCTCCTTCATAGGTATGGGCTCCCACGAGATCATCAAATAAACCAGCCCTCTCGGCCCATTTGTGGATTTCCTGCCAATCACCACATCTCAACATGCCTCCAATGCATTAGTTATAATCATAACATCATCGAAAATAATTCACATCCCAACTCTTGCATTTCGTCATGATAATATAACATCATTGTTAATAACCACATTCTAAATAGTAAAGAAATGCATCCTCGTGCTTGTCACAAAATTTGTATCAGTTCCACATGCTTCACATCATGAAATACCATCATAAGTTAAAACATCAACATATATGAATCATGACATCACATAATAAACTAATCACATGTCCATATAACCTCAAATCATCACATCATAATCCCTATGCATATCATAATCATCATTTTCATATAAATATATAAGTAAGAACCACATGTGCATCATTACCATCATCTCGTAATAGTTAATTAAAACCATAATTGAAATCATAATGTACGATTTAGATGTATAAATAAAATTTAAACAATAAGACACGATCTAGAGGGTCCATAAAAGTATCTACCCACTAGTAGAAAATGATGAAATTAGTGACTAGGCGACTAAAAATGTTAGTCACCACATTTATTTCAAGTGAATTACTAGTAAATTAGAGCAATTTTAAATGAATTAACTAAAAATGACTAACTTAAATGACTAATTTAGTCTAGGGATAAACTATACGACTAGATAATAAGTGACTAAATGAAAAATGACTAACTTAAATGACTAATTTAGTCTAGGATTAAAATATATGACTAGATAATAAGTGACACAATTAATACTGATTATTGTAAATTACTATTATAGTAAAAGAATAAAAATATGATCAAATAACAAGTACATCAAGAATATGAATTAGTCATTTATGTTAGTAATTTTTTATTTTGTCACTCCAGAAATGGAAAATTGCAATTTTGATATCGATGTGTTACATTTGACTACAAGGGTCCTTGAATCCATCTACAGTGTTAAAATTTAGAGAAAAAGGGGTCTCTAAATCGATCTATAGTGCTAAAATTCTGAATACCCTTTTGTCTCTAAAGTTTAACACTACATATGGATTCAAAGACCCTCTTCTTTTAATCCATTTGCAGTGTCAAATTTAGAGACAAAGGGATATTTGGGTGCATCTGCAATGTTAAAATTTAGGTAGATGGATTCAATGACCCCCTTATAGGTGTCCATGAATCCATCTATAATGCTAAAATTATAACACTTTTATACAATCAATACTAAACCAACATAAAAGTCGATATTAAAATGATTAACCACAACACATATTAACATAGTCAATATCCTTGTCATAAATAGAAAAAATAATATATATATATATATATATATATATATATATATATATATATATATATATATATATGGTTCTTCTCAATGACAATCTTGACCACCACATTTTCACTCTAATCTAGTTTTTAACAATTCAATATATAAATATACATAGAATGAGAAAATGTGGGCATTAATGTGGAATAAACACTTGGACATAGGAAGTTGGTCCATTTTTACTATTAACATATGGGGTTGGTGAAGCTATAACAAAGGCCTCTTTGTTTCCTTCCCTCCATATTTTTTAGTGATCACAAGTTTGTTTTATTTTTCATTTTAAATTTCCCTCTACATATTTATATTTATTTTTCATTTTAAATTTCCCTCAACAAATTTACATTTATTTTTAATTTTTAATTTCCCTCTAGACACTTACTTACTAATTTGGTGGGAGCTTCAATATCCCAAATTTTCAATGTACGTTTTGACTGTCGCTTTCAATGTATGCTTCAATTGTCGCTGTTGCGTTGGAGAACAAGTCGCCATCTAGACACTGTCCCACTAGACCCTATGGTAAAGATCATCCCAAATGTTGAAATCACTTATTACATTTTGATTCTAGTGTCATTATTTTGAATGTAGTGGAAATATGCATTTAGGGTCACTTCATGTTGTTTCGATAAATTATGTGTGAGGTTATCCAAGGATTTTTTGTAATGTTGAGGATCATTTCAAAGATTTTTGGAATAAAATTGTCCATATGTTTAAATGCACAAGTGTTATTTTATCAAGGATTGACTTTCAGATGCATAGAATAACTTTAACAGTATGATGAATTCAATATGTGGTTGGTAATGGCTTTCAATGGGGTACAATAGGTGTTGTTGGTTTCAATGGAATTTGTGTAAGGATGAAACAAGAAATATTGGGTCTTTTTACAATGTTGTTGTAGAAGGAAGAAGATTAAAATACTCACTCACTAAGCCACTAACTTATTCTTCATGCCGATGCGAACAACTCATTCCATCTATGGCTTCAACAACAGGGAGTTGTGCGGCCTTATTACACTATTGGAGGGAGAAAACCAGCTAGGGTTGCGCAATAATAACTTATATAAAGAACTCATCAAAAGGATTTTTTTCCATGAGGTATAACCTTGCGAGATAGAGGCTTCCTTAGAAGATCAATCCCATCAGTAAAAAAATGATCTTCTCTTTACCGCTTCAAAATAAAGGCGTGGAGTACTTCTTTGTATGTTTTTATGCTATTTGGGAACTTGATTCAGAACATCTTGGAGGGGATATTTCATGTGACCTAAGTGGAGGACCAATTTGAAGGAGTCGATTCTTCATTTTAATTTAACAAAGCACAACAAAATCTTACCCTGGAATGCTGTAACTACCAAAGGTAAGGTCACTCACTAAATTGAGTGTGTATTCTGCTATACCATTCTTTACTCCCTTTCCCCACAACAAAGATTATATGATTGTGTTTATGAAATACGTTTGTAACCATGAGGATGTTTTTTCATTTTGGAATAGCAAGTTTGTGAAGTGGAATTGTATGGAAAATTGGAGGCATTGAAAATAGGAATGGGTCCAGTTATGACATGAACAAAACCTCAAGTCACTCAATATCCTCAGTCTCAAATTGTGAATGTTGTAAGGGAGTGAGGGGATGTTGTAGGCGACAATGAGCACTCGAAGAGGCCATTACCTTATAATTCCAATGGAGCAGTGGGTCATTGTTCCATGGGCCATCATTCAATGAGAAATAAATATAGTACTAGCCCCACTTCTACTTATTCTCCTCTTCCTACCTCTTCACCTTCATCCTCATTGTTTAGAAGGTTTCAAGGGAAGGATGCGTTGTTGTATGCCAAATACTGCAATCGAGGAATGCGTTGTTAGTCGGGAAACCATAATCTAGGAATGGAACTACAACATCATTTACTTATTCCTTTTATTTTCATTGCAGTATTCCTCACAGTCTTGGAAGATTTGATGTACTCTCATTTTTGTTAACTTTGGATTTTAGAAATTAGTGTAACTTTTGTCATCATTTCAGAAATATTTTTCGAGGTAATATGAAGATTTTTGTTGACAATGATGTTGTAGCAGCCCTGGAAAGTGGAACGACGGTGAAGGTTCATGGTTGTGTGTTGATTGTTGGGATTGGAACAATAGCATATGGATTTACACAAGATGGTAGAGAAGTCACAGCTACTAGCGCAAGACAAGTCTTGGGTTATTGGGGAAGGTGATTTTTAACATTTTTTATCTTTAAAGAACACATGTATTGTAGCTTTATGGTTTACCTTAATTCACAAAATAAATTTGAAAATGTTGATTTTGGACATGTATATTACTGTTCATTTGTTTAATGCAACTTATAAGTGTGAATGTTGCCTAAAGTAAGAATCCTTTGAAGTTAGTTCCATTTTATGATTTAGTGTTTTTTGTAAAATGTGAGGAATGAGTTTGGGTGATGTTATAACGAGAAGTGTGCTTTACCCTATTGTTAGTTTCAATCCATGAAAATTCATATTGATCTTGTGTGAAGAAGTGAAAACATTAATGTAAATCATCGAGACTTTATTATTCAATCGTGGCATGTAAGCTTTGAGATGTCATCCATTGTGCCTTTGGGAGAACACTAATATTATTCTATAAATGGCTCACATTTGTTTATGAAAATATTATTTAACTTGAACAAAAAATAACTCAACTAACTATTGACTAATGAATTGAAATTTTAGAACAAACAGGAGTTGCACTCTGAATTCATAATTTCAAATAAAATCAATCATTCAAGAAACAATGTCACAAAATCTTAATCAAATTATTGTTGCTACAGAAAATGGAAATACACACACCAGCTACAACTACCGAAATAAATGGAACCATACAAGAAATAACTTAAAACATGCAAGGGGAAAATACTACTCCCAGTTGCACAACTTGAGTGGGCCCCTAATGTGAAGGTCAAGGTGTTGAATCCATCACAAAGAAACATTGGTCATGGAACCATAATGGAATAAAGTATCTAGGATTTTAATGCATTATCTGTAAATTACAGAGTACACTTTAATTGTCTATATCACTCTTATCTCCAACTTCAACACTAAATGTGTTAACACAAGAACTACTTATGAGGTAAGGTTGTTGGGTTCTTTGAAATTCCAACAGAATCCCAAAATACATTGACAACTTCCTAAATTTAATTCCTAGATATAACATAATAACTTCCTGAATGGAAATCCTAGGTATAACCTAGCAACTTCCTAAAACCAAATTATGAGGAATAACCTAACAAATTATTGGAAATGCAAACTAACAACTGCTAGAATTAAAATATTATATTTCTATCTGGTGAGTTGATATTATGGGGACTACGTTGCGCTATAATATGGGTGCCATGTGTCAACTTGGCTATTGTTTGGGAATTCCACCCTTGAATTGGCATGTTGTATGATTAAGAATAATTTTGCATCTGCCCTAAGGAAGTGATTATGGAGATTCTGAAACCGTCTTTAATCATTCTCTGTAAGGAATTCTGTGATAGGTGCTAATTATACACAAAATTTTGATGAACACTCATAACCATCAACATATCATAATTGCCGAGAAATAATACATTTCATTCAAAATATTCCTAGAGACCATAAAACAAATTAATTTGCAATGAATTACTTATTTAAATCCAAATTTCTGTAATAAGGTGGTTAAGCAATCTAGAAAATTGGATGTCTTAAGTTTTTTATACTAATGAAAATGTGAGTGGAAGATAATAAAAAAAGACATTTATGAGGTTGACCATCAGCCCCAAACTGAAGGAATTGTACACCCTTATGAAATAAATTCATCCATGGCATTCTTATATAATTTCCATGAAATCATAAATTTCAAAGGGGTTTGTGCATTTTTTTTATGATAGCCCATGATTGATTCAATTTACTCCAATTTTTCACGTTCACTTTCTGCATTTATTGCTCCAATTCTCTTCGAGTTCAAAATTGGAGAGCATAGCAAGGGAAACTTGAATCCAAGACCTATCCAATGTATGTCAAGATCCATTACAAATCTAGTCTAAAGGTGAGCCCTAAATATATCTGGTTTGAGATTTGGAATTGAGTTGGGTTCCCTTCTCTTCAATTCTTATGTAAGTTCATTCACTCTCATTTGGGAATTCATAGCATGTTCACTTCAAGTGTCAACAAAGGCTTTGAAATTCTCTAATAATTGTTGCTATTCCATTACCCATTGGATTCGAGAATATGAAGAATTTAAGTAATGATCATAGATAGCCTCTGATGGGGTATGATCTATGCTCATACAAGCAACTCAACCTTGGATTTGTAATCATTATAGGCTCACAATTCTTCAAAAATTTTAATTTCATTCTACATAGTAGTTATAAATGCCTTAAAATACCATCCTCGATAAAAGGTGAGGATTCCATATTGTGGGCTTAGGAATGACATAATTGTGTAAATATAACTCACATTTTAAGTTCAACCACTCATGAATGCCTATGAAATATACAAAAAATACCTAGATCATCCAGAGTAACAATAGGTAGATTCGAAGCATTCTTCTCTAGTAAAAATTGAACCATTGCTCCTTAAAATATAAGGCATACACATTGGAAGATGACCTACAGGAGAACATTAAGGAAGCATAACCACTTGCGTTCGCACTTATTTCCTTAAAATTTTGAGATTTTTTTGACCTTCTCTTTAATTTCTTCACCTTATTTCTCCCACTCCTTATTATCTTCTTTTAGTTACAGAATTGTGTTTTTCTAGGCTACCTGTGATATAACATACTTTTCTTTAAAGAATGAAATAGCCTTCTAATGCCTTTCAAGGGTTTTATATCCATGTTCACATGATTATTATTTTGACTTCTATTTGGTATCCTCTATAGCTGCAATGCAACTATTTCAGGAGCTTCTCGAATTCTGCCAAAGTTTTTAGGAACCTATGCTAGAGAAGGTAATGAAACCTAACATTCAACATCTAAATTTTCCACTACTTGTCACATGTAAATAATAATTTCCCTTATTAGGGACTCCACAACACATTTTTCCATTCATCTTGATTTCTTCAATAATTTTGTTTTGTCTATAGTAGGTTCCAATAATTTTGTAGCATTTGTTTGGATTTCTTTAGCAATTTCTACCAAAAATTCTGTAGCATACTTGGAGGCATGTCCTTGGGATTCTATAGTAGCTATTGTCCTGGTCTTATTTTCTTCCTCCTCCTTTGATATCTGTCTTTCTCCTGACTTATGTACTTCTTGAACAATTCTTCTTTGGGACCATCTAACCAAATCTATGGCAACAACATCTAGTCTCCTTGTTTTTGTGACAGTGTCTTGTGGCTTGGTCTAAGGTTTTCTTTATTGCGCATTTATGTAACTCTCTCTTCAACACTCTCATTTTCCCTTTCAGTTGCTGGAGTTATAATGAATTACTCCCAAGTTACCTGTGGTCGCATCATCTACAGGGTGGCATCTTTGACCAAGAATTGGATTAGCATGTAATGTCCCATAATAATTATAAAATAATAAATAATATAATACAATTTAATAAATAAGTAAATAAATAAATAGTCAAGAGAATAATAAATAAATAATAAATAAAACATTAAAAAATAACTAGAGTTCTAAATAAAATAGTAAATAATAAATTGGAGTCCTAAAACAATAAACAATAAGTAAAGTTAAAGAAAGAATTAATTAACAAAAGTAAATAAATTAACAAAGAGTTAAACTAAGAAACTAATAGAAAGAAATTTAAAGAAAGAATTAATTAACAAAAGTAAATAAATTAACAAGGAGTTAAACTAAGAAACTAATAGAAAGAAAGTTAAACTAAGAGAACACTAAATTAAGTAAAGCTAACAAAAAGTAAGAGAACACTAAATTAAGTAAAACTTAAGTTGCATGATGACACAATGAATGTGTGCATGCGGTTCCCATTCCATTGTTTGGTCTATTTAATAGACATTGAGGAAGATTCAAAGATCATTCATTCTTTCATCCATTCTCTGGAGAGAAATGTATGGTGAGGCAAAGGATACCCTGGCAATAGTACGTTGATTGAGGGCTCGGGGGTGGTCAGCTGTGGAAAGATTACATACAGTTGAGCCTACGGTTGAGTGAAGAGTTGTCCCCAAAACTTTGTTGCGGTCAGCAAGATCCAAATAGCGTTCAACCTTGGAGTCTCAAGTAAGGAAATTCATCATTACAGGTAAGTCGTCTTGCTCATGTTTATGAAAATTCCATGATGATTAGTTAAACAGTTTCTGGGTTGATTATTCATTGTTTATGTGATATAATTAATTGCATGTTAACAATGGGGTTGTTACATATGGTATCAGAGTGGGTTTCGACTTTAGTGACCTCTAGGTAAAAATTAAAACTTGATGTTGATTGTGATAATGAACAAAGTGCTTGTGTTTGGTACTGTAGTGATTATAAAGTTAAAATAATAAACTTTATTATTATTAAAGATAATTTAAAATAATAAACTTTATTATTATTAAAGATAAATTTGAGAATTTATTTTTTCTGAATTTTATAAATCTTCTTACATACCTTTTGCATGCATATTTCTTTTAAATAATATATATGCATGCATATTTCTTTTATATATATAGCATAATGGTTGAGAAAAATTCGCAATTATGCCAGGATGCAAACCTGATACCCGATAGAGGAGTTGACTGCAGCCTTTTACAATGTATGACTAATGGTATAGGGAAAATATATGGTAATTGGTGATTGGCAGTAGAGACGGCTAATGGAATAAGACTTGAAGTTTTTCCCAACCGATGCTTTTATACTCTAGGCCTGGGAGATAGACTTTATTTTAGAGCGACATAAGTACTAGATTAAAGAACTCGGCTAAATTTTCATTAATTGGCATGAGATAAATAATCATGTTACAATAGTGGTGAGGAAGTTTAAATAAAAAATAAAAAGAGCTAATTTTAAAACTATTAAGAAAAGAATAATAATAAATTACAATAGTGGATTTTATTGACGATAATGAGTTGGGCTATTGAAACAATTTTTAATGAGTTGAGTTGGTAATGATATCATATAGATAGTTAATTTAAATTATTGTTTATTTGAATTTTTAAGTTAATAAATTATTGTGATGAATGGATGCACAATAATATATTTATAAATATAAAAGATAATATTAAAATATTGATAAGATAATGTGAGAATATTAATGAGAAATTTTAAGACTAAAACTTATAAACTTTTTATCCAAACTTATAGTTATATGGTTTTAAATATTTAAAAGTAAAGTTATGTGGGTTTTTAAAATATTTAAAATATTAGGTATTTATATTAATTATTTATTTAGAAAAGAGTTTAATTTTAATTAAAATTTGGTGAAAAGAAAGAAGTGAAAGTATATGACATTATTTTAAACCTACAATCAATGTCAGAAGGAGCCAATAAGAATCGGGTTTCGACGACAGAAATTGATATCTACGTTGGTTACTTAACGAGCAGATACATTAGGCTTTTTTTATCGCCAGACAATAGGGCAAGTACTATTCAAAGAATGGAGACTTACCTACCTCTCTAGCTTCTTTGCTTACGCTCAGGGGACTTATTCTTTTTGTTAAACAATAATTACATATGGTATTATTAAAGTTAAATTTGAGAATTTTTTTTGTAATTATATAGGTGTTGTTTTAAATCTAGGAGTAGGGTTTTAAATTAAAAAGAAATCTCGCCCTAATAAAACAGATTAGGGGAGGCGAGATTTGATCCCCGACCGATAATTTAAGCCAATAATGGTTTTTCATTTAGTCCGCAAGAGTTTTAGGGCCTTCTCCATGCTAAGGCCGGGAATCTATCTTTACCCCTTGACGTTTTTGCACAGAATCCATATTTTAAGGCTTGGATTTTTAATTGCATTTTTTTTGTTTAAGGGAAGCCGCAAGCTCTTTGAGTGCTTTCTCTCAAAGTCGCAGGCTGTACAAGGTCTCCCACTTACCTCTGGTGCGAAATCTCTACCCTTGCCGGCTTGGGAAAAAAAAATGGCTATCTTTGGAGGGATTTGGCATAAATACTGTGAAGAAGATTTAATCTCTAATCTTTAGATTTTAATTGTATTTTTTTTTGAGCTATTCTCTCCTAGGCTGAGAGCCCTTTTGAGGCTCGCTCTTGCTCCTAAAGCACAATACCTCAAGGCTTTTAATTTAACCATTTGTTTTTAAGATTGAACTGGGAAAAGCTTGAGCAGGCCGCAGACATATTTTGAGGATATTTTCACCGAGCCACAAGCATTTGAGGAACTTATCCGCTTTCGCATGCGAAATTTCTATAGAGGTTTTGATAAAAAAAAATAAAAATAAATAAATTCGAGGGCCATTTTCCATATCGATTTGGTGAAAGCATCGTTTAAAGGGTTAACCTCTGTCATAATTTTTTTGTTTGAAAGAGGCGATTTGTTGCAGAGGTGTCTCCTCTCTAGACCGAGAGGCTTTCTCTTCTCTGGTGCAAGTTTTCTGCTAACTTGTTTCTTACAAAGAGGGTTTTTCTTCAAATGTTTCAAGCTTGAGAGGTATTCAGTTTCTGTGTGAAATATGACTCCAAAAAAAAAATTGCAACCTAAAGCTACATACCCAACCAGAAAACAAAAGGTAACGAATTCCTTTGCCTGGGGACTGTACACAAATCGATAGTAAAAAATAAATAAATAAATAATTTAAATTAAATTAAATTACCATTAAATTACCATTAATTTAATAGTGACCATTAAATTACAACCAGGCCTTGCGTTAAACAGTCCCAGGTACATAAAGTCAAAAAAAAAAATTTCCTCTCGCCGTCTGTGGGAATCGAACCCACGACGGCTTACAGCCAGGACAAAAGTCATTAACGTACTTAAAGGTTTAACACGTCGAATTTATCGTTTCAAGACATGAAAAATTGTAAGTGTGTCATAACTCGAAGTATTAAACTGAAGTATTTTTTCGAAGGCTTTAAACTATTGATAAATAATTTATGACTTGGAGTTTTATTTTCAATGAAGTCTTAGTTTTTGCAAAGTTCAATTCAACGTTGAATTAGACTTTAAATATGCATGGAGAGAAAATCGATAAAGAATATATATAAATAAAACAAACATGCACACAACCATTTATACTGTTTTAATTGAGTGGAATAATTAACTAGCACAACCACATTATATTTACTAATGTGGTTAATATACGCGGATAGGTGTATATAAAATAGATTTACAACCACATTTATCAATGTGGTTGATATACGCCGATAAGCCTATATCCACTACCCATCACATTAATTTATATATCAATAAATAAATATTATATTTAATAATTTTATTATATTTAGTTGAAATATATATATTATATATTAACAAGAATATTTATTAATATATTAATTATGATTAAAATCACAAAAATATTTTATATATATTAATAATATTATAATATTTAGTAATAATATATACTAATAATATTAACTATATACATACTATATATTAACTTGAAATATATATAATATATATGTATTAATTTAATAATAAGATTAATAATAAATAATATTTTAATATTTATTAATATATTAATATGATAGATGGTTATATTATTAATAAACCAAAATAACTAATAATATATTAATAATATATATTATATCATAGATGGTTATATTATTAATAATATATATGGTTATATTATTAATAAACATTATTAATAAATATTAGAATCTTTTTTCATAATATATATTAATATATTAATAATATTAAACGCAAAAGCATAAGAAAGTAATAAACTTTAAGAATTAATATATTAAACTCAAGAGAGTAATAATGCATATGAAACAATATTTAAAAACAAAAAACTTAAGAGATTAATAAACCCTAACAATTAATATTTTAAAGTGACGATATTAATAAACCCAAGGGATAATTAATAATACAAACCCAATGTCATCATAAACCAAAGGTTTAAATATTATAAACCAAAGGAATTGGTGAACCCAAGGGATAAATATTATAAACATAAAGGGATCAATATTAAAAACACAAGAGATTAATAAACCGTAAGAATTGATATTTTAAACTAAAAAACCTAATAAATTAATAATCCATAAGAATTAGTATTTTAAACATAACATATTAATAAACCAACGGGATTATTAACATTATAAACAAAAAGAACTAATAGACCCAAGGGTTTAATATTATAAAGCAAAGGAATCATCGAACACAAGGGATAAATATTATAAACCTAACGGATGAATATTATAAACAATAGAGATTAATAAACCCTAAGAATTAATATTTTAAACTGAAAAATCTAAGAAATTAACAAACCCTGAGAATTAGTATTTTAAACTCAAGAGAGTAATAAACCGAATGTGTGATTAACATTATAAACCAAAAGAACTAATAAACCCAAGGGTTTAATATTATAAACCAAAGGAATCAGTGAACCCAAGGGATAAATATTAAAAACCTAAGGGATTAATAAGGCTAAGGGCAATATTAAAAACAATAGAGCTTAATAAAACCCAACAGTTTAATACTATCAACCAAAGCAATTAGTGAACCCAAGGAAAACCATTACCCAACAAATTATAAACCAAAGGAATTGGTGAACCCAAGGGAATTGATTTAAACATTGAGACAATTGTTGTCACAATGCGACGTTGGACCAACTATGACGAGGGTTGGGCATGGGTGATTTTCATATTGAGACAATATTTGTCATAATGTGACATTTGATCATGGATGACATTGATCGATTATTCATATTATAAACCAAAAGAACTAATAAACCCAAGGGTTTAATATTATAAACCAAAAGAATTGGTGAACCCAAGGGACAGCCATTACCCAACAAATTATAAACCAAAAGGAATTGGTGAACCCAAGGGAATTGATTTAAACATTGAGACAATTGTTATCACAATGCGACGTTGGACCAACTATGACCATGGCTGGCCATGGGTGATTTTCATATTGAGACAATGTTTGTCAGAATGTGTCATTTGATCATGCATGACATTGATCGATTATTCATATTATAAACCAAAAAAACTAATAAACCCTAGGGTTTAATATTATAAACCTAAGGAATTGGTGAACCCAAGGGAAAATCATTACCCAACAAATTATAAACCAAAGGAATTGGTGAACCCAAGGGAATTGATTTAAACATTGAGACAATTGTTGTCACAATGCGATGTTGGACCAACTATGACCATGGTTAGCCATGGGTGATCATCATATCGAGACAATATTTGTCAGAATGTGACATTTGATCATGGATGACATTGATCGATTATTCATATTATAAAGCTAAATAAATAATAAACCCAAGGGTTTAATATTATAAACCAAAGGAATTGGTGAGCCCAAGGGAATTGATTTAAACATTGAGATAATTGTTGTCACAATGCGACGTTGGACCAACTATGACCATGGTTGGCCATGGGTGACTTTCATATTGAGATAATATTTGTCAGAATGGGACATTTGATCATGGATGACATTGATCGATTATTCATATTATAAACCAAAATAACTAATAAACCCAAAGGTTTAATATTATAAACCAAAGGAATTGGTTAACCCAAGGGAAAGCCATTACCCAACAAATTATAAACCAAAGGAATTCGTGAACCGAAGGGAATTTATTGAAACATTGAGACAATTGTTGTCACAATGAGACATTGGACCAACTATGACCATGGTTGGCCATGGGTGATTTTTATGTTGAGACAATATTTTTTAGAATGTGACATTTGATCATGGATGACATTGATCGATTATTCATATTATAAACCAAAATAACTAATAAACCCAAAGGTTTAATATTATAAACCAAAGGAATTGGTGAACCCATGGGTATTGATTTAAACATTGGGACAATTGTTGTCACAATGCGACGTTGGACCAACTATGACCATGGTCGGCCATGGGTGATTTTCATGTTGAGACAATATTTGTCAGAATGTGACATTTGATCATGGATGACATTGATCGATTATTCATAATATAAACCAAAAGAAATAATATACCCAAGGGTTTAATATTATAAACCAAATGAATTGGTGAACTTAAGGGAAAACCATTACCCAACAAATTATAAACCAAAGGAATTGGTGAACCCAAGGGAATTGATTTAAACATTGAGACAATTGTTGTCACAATGCGACGTTGGACCAACTATGACCATGGTTGGCCTTGGGTGATTTTCACATTGAGACAATATTTGTCAGAATATGACATTTGATCATGGATGACATTGATCGATTATTCATAATATAAACCAAAAGAACTAATATACCCAATGGTTTAATATTATAAACCAAAGGAATTGGTGAACCCAAGGGGAAACCATTACCCAAACAATTATAAACCAAAGGAATTGTTGAACCCAAGGGAATTGATTTAAACATTGAGACAATTGTTGTCAGAATGCGACGTTGAACCAACTATGACCATGGTTGGCCATGAGTGATTTTCATATTGAGACAATATTTGTCAGAATGTGACATTTGATAATGGATGACATTGATCGATTATTCATATTATAAACCAAAGGAATTGGTGAACCCAAGGGAAAACCATTACCCAACAAATATTAAAAACCTAAGGGATAAATAAGGCTAAGGGCAATATTAAAAACAATATAGATTAATAAAATCTAAGGGTTTAGTATTATAAACCAAAGGAATTGGTGAACCCAAGGGAATTGATTTAAACATTGAGACAATTGTTGTCACAATGTCAGAATGTGAAATGAGACATATTTGTCAGAATGTGACATTTGATCATGGATGACATTGATCGATTATTCATATTATAAACCAAAATAACTAATAAACCCAAGGGTTTAATATTATAAACCAAAGGAACTGGTGAATCCAAGGGGATTGATTTAAACATTGAGACAATTGTTCTCACAATTCGACATTTGATTATGGATGACATTGATCGATTATTCATATTGTAAACCAAAAGAACTAATAACCCCAAGGGTTTAATATTATAAACCAAAGGAATTGGTGAACCCAAGGGAATTGATTTAAACATTGAGACAATTGTTGTCACAATGCGACGTTCGACCAACTATGACCATGGTTGGCCATGGGTGATTTTCATATTGAGACAATGTTTGTTAGAATGTGACATTTGATCATGGATGACATTGATCAATTATTTATATTATAAACCAAAAGAACTAATAAACCCAAGGGTTTAATATTATAAACCAAAGGAATTGGTGAACCCAAGGGAAAACCATTACCCAACAAATATTAAAAACCTAAGGGATCAATAAGGCTAAGGGAAATATTAAAAAAAATAGAGATTAATAAAACCTAAGGGTTTAATATTATAAACCAAAGGAATTTGTGAACCTAAGGGAAAACCATTACCCAACAAATTATAAACCAAAGGAATTCGTGAACCCAAGGGAATTGACTTAAACATTGAGACAATTGTTGTCACAATGTGACGTTGGACCAACTATGACCATGGTTGGCCATGGGTGATTTTCATATTGAGATAATATTTGTCAAAATGTGACATTTGATCATGGATGACATTGATCCATTATTCATAATATAAACCAAAAGAACTAATATACCTAAGGATTTAATATTATAAACCAAAGGAATTGCTGAACCTAAGGGAATTGATTTAAACATTGAGACAATTGTTATCATAATGCGATGTTGAACCAACTATGACCATGGTTGGCCATGAGTGATTTTCATATTGAGACAATATTTGTTAGAATGTGACATTTGATCATGGATGACATTGATCGACTATTCATATTATAAACCAAAAGAACTAATAAACCCAAGGGTTTAATATTATAAATCGAAGGAATTGGTGAACCCAAGGGAAAACGATTACCCAACAAATATTAAAAACCTAAGGGATCAATAAGGCTAAGGGAAATATTAAAAATAATAGAGATTAATAAAACCTAAGGGTTTAATATTGTAAACCAAAGGAATTGGTGAACCCAAGGGAATTGATTTAAACATTGAGAACAATTGTTGTCACAATGCTTAATGTGAATTGAGACAATATTTATTTGAACGTGACATTGACTAATGACATTGATCGATTATTCATATTATAAACCAAAAGAACTAATAAACCCAAGGGTTTAATATTATAAACCAAAGAAATTGGTGAACCTTACAGATTGATTTAAACATTTAGACAATTGTTCTCACAATGTGACATTTGATCGCGGATGACATTGATCGATTATTCATATTATAAATCAAAAGAATCAAGAACCCCAAGGGTTTAATATTATAAACCAAAGAATTGGTGAATCCAAGGGAATTGATTTAAACATTGAGACAATTACATTTAAGGCGACGTCAATTAACCAGTGACCAAGTGGTTAGCTGCGGGTGATTTTCATATTTAGACAATATTTGTCAGAATGTGACATTTGATCATGGATGACATTGATCGATTATTCATATTATAAACCAAAAGAACTAATAAACCCAAGGGTTTAATATTATAAACCAAAAAAAGTGGTGAACCCAAGGGAAAACCATTACCCAAGAAATATTAAAAACCTAAGGGATCAATAAGGCTAAAGGAAATATTAAAAACAGTAGAGATTAATAAAACCTAAGGGTTTAATATTATAAACCAAAGGAATTGGTGAACCCAAGGGAAAACCATTACCCAACAAATTATAAACCAAAGGAATTGGTGAACCCAAGGGAATTGATTTAAACATTGAGACAATTGTTGTCACAATGTGACGTTGGATCAACTATGACCATGGTTGGCCATGGGTGATTTTCATATTGAGACAAAATTTGTCAGAATGTGACATTTGATCATGGATGACATTGGTCGATTATTCATAATATAAACCAAAAGAACTAATATACCCAAGGATTTAATATTATAAACCAAAGGAATTGGTGAACCCAAGGGAAAACCATTACCCAAACAATTATAAACCAAAGGAATTGCTGAACCCAAGGGAATTGATTTAAAACATTGAGATAATTGTTGTCACAATGCGGTGTTGAACCAACTATGACCATGGTTGGCCATGAGTGATTTTCATATTGAGACAATATTTGTCAGAATGTGACATTTGATCATGGATGACATTGATCGATTATTCATATTATAAACCAAAAGAACTAATAAACCCAAGGGTTTAATATTATAAACCAAAGGAATTGGTGAACCCAAGGGAAAATGATTACCCAACAAATATTAAAAACCTAAGGGATCAATAAGGCTAAGGGAAATATTAAAAACAATAGAGATTAATAAAACCTAAGGGTTTAATATTATAAACCAAAGGAATTGGTGAACCCAAGGGAATTTATTTAAACATTGAGACAATTGTTGTCACAATGTTAGAATGTGAATTGAGACAATATTTGTCAGAATGTGACATTTGATCATGGATGACATTGATCGATTATTCATATTATAAACCAAAAGAACTAATAAACCCAAGGGTTTAATATTATAAACCAAAGGAATTGGTGAATCCAAGGGGATTGATTTAAACATTGAGACAATTGTTCTCACAATGTGACATTTGATCATGGATGACATTGATCGATTATTCATATTATAAATCAAAAGAACTAATAACCCCAAGAGTTTAATATTATAAACCAAAGGAATTGGTGAACCCAAGGGAATTGATTTAGAAATTGAGACAATTGTTGTCACAATGCGACGTTCGACCAACTATGACAATGGTTGGCCATGGGTGATTTTCATATTGAGACAATTTTTGTCAGAATGTGACATTTGATCATGGATGACATTGATCGATTATTCATATTATAAACCAAAAGAACTAATAAACCCAAGGAATTGGTTAAACCAAGGGAAAACCATTACCAAACAAATTATAAACCAAAGGAATTGGTGAACCCAAGGGAACTGATTTAAACATTGAGACAATTGTTGTCACAATGCGACGTTGGACCAATTATGACCATGGTTGGCCATGAGTGATTTTCATATTCAGACAATTTGATGATGGATGACATTGATCAATTATTCATATTATAAACCAAAAGAACTAATAAACCCAAGGGTTTAATATTATAAACCAAAGGAATTGGTGAACCCAAGGGAATTGATTTAAACATTGAAACAATTGTTGTCAGAATGCGATGTTCGACCAACTATGACCATGGTTGGCCATGGGTGATTTTCATATTGAGACAATATTTGTTAGAATGTGACATATGATCATGGATGACGTTGATCGATTATTCATATTATAAACCAAAAGAACTAATAAACCCAAGGGTTTAATATTATAAACCAAAGGAATTGGTGAACCCAAGGGAAAACCATTACCCAACAAATTATAAACCGCAAGTGATCAATCAACCTTACTGATTGTTAATATTATTAACCGACGTTGGACCAAATATGACCATGGTTGGCCATGGGTACTTTTCATATTGAGACAATATTTGTCAGAATGTAACATTTGATCATGAATGACATTGATCGACTATGGCTAATGCTAATTAAGAATGGTTTCCCATGGTTGATTTTCATATTGAGTCAGTGTTTTTCATAATGTGAAATTGGACCATGCATTAGTATTAAAATCTAGGACTAATATTTAAACCCCAATATTTGGGGAACCTAAGAGAAAAATATTAAGAACATAAGAGATCAACAAGGCCAAGGGATACCTATAAAAAACAAAAAAAATTAGTAAAGACTAGGAATAAATATTTTAAATACAAATGAATGAGAAACTCACATAATTAATAAAGAGATTAATAAATCTTAGGAATCAATATTTTAAAAATAATATTTATCACTAATGATGTTAATACTATTTATGTTAATAGCATTAATTTTGGTATCAATAGTAATATCATTCATAATATTAATCATCATAAACATTATTAATATTATTTATCAATATTAATGTTAATAGGATTTATATTAACAATATTAATGTAATTAATCATATTAATATTATTAATAAAATGTTATTAATATTATTGTTATAATTTAAATGTTATTAATAATTTTAATAAACCTTAATCATGTTTGAAACTTATTGTTATTAATACAATTATGAACATTAATTTTAAATAAACATCGTGAATATTGTAGTAATGATGTTTTTAATAATATTGTTATTATTATTAATAATGTTACTAATAATATTGTTTTTAATAATAATTAAAATTTTATTTTCATTATTAATTTAGTTTTTAGTATAAATCATAATCATCATTATTTAAATACTAATTATTAATATTATTTTTAGTGTATATTAGAATGTTAATGTTATTAATGTCATTTTTATTATTTCCACAATGTGACCATGATTATTTACCATAATAATATTCTTTAATGTTATTAAAATTAAAAATTAAAATTAAAATTAAAATTTATATATATTAATAATATTAAAAGTAATATTAATATTATTATTAATATTAATAATATTAACATAAATAATTAATATTAGTATTAAAATTAAAATTAAAATTAATATTTAAAGTTAAAAATATTAATATTTAAATTTATTATTTCATATAAATAATAATAATATTAATAAATTAAAATAATAATAATAAATAATATTGTATATTAAAATTTGTTAACATTATTGTTAATGCTAAATGTTGCTAATATTATTTATTAATATTAATATGAATAATATTAAAAATAACATTTGTATTCTTATTCAAATTAATTAATATTAATAGTAAAACTTATTTGTTTATTAATATTAGTATATTCCTACATATTAATTATTTAATATCAAATACTAATACAAATTATTATTAGAGTAATACATATATAACAAAGTATAATAATCGTTAATATATTATTATCAAAATATTAATATTAATATTAACATTAACTTTAACTTTAACTTTATATTTTATTTTTCTTAATTTGTTAACACAGTTAAATTTTGTACATTTAATTGAATTAATAATTAAGATATCAATTTTTTTTTATCACTCTTAAAAAATAGATTTAAGTTAACTTTAAAATTCTAAATATAAGTTATATTTAAAATCTTAAACTTTAAAATTGTAAATATAAGCTATATTTAATTCACATTGGAATTACAAAACATGTGTCAAATCTATATTGGAATTACACATCATTTCATACTCTAGAATGAATTTTTTGATTCAATTACAATTAATTTTATGTTTTTTTATTATATTTTTACCTAATTAAAATGTGAAAAAAGACATTACATTATCACATCTCTATTATATCCTAAATCCACAAATGTTTCCAATTAAAATTACTCAAAATATAAATTTATTTTTTATTTTATTATAGTTTGCAATTTTTTTATTTAGAATTTTTTTTTTTTTTTTTTTTAAACACATAAAATAAACATTTAATATTTATAATTATTTAATTAGCTATTTCTATTTAAAATATTTTTAAAACTATTGTAAAAAACAAATGGTGGACCAAAGTTTATTTGACGAAATACAAAGCAACTCGATTAATTTTTGACAGAGTTGGACTCAAATCGACCAAATACAAAACAACTCTATTAACTTTCGACAAAGTAGTTTTTTTATTTTTATTTTATTTTTTGTTTCCAGAATTGGATTGAAATAAACATAGATTTGATGTGAAGTTAAGGACGCATAATAGCAAGCAAACAAATTTATTTCTACTATCAACAACTTCATTGAGAAAAGCAAGCTAATAATACTCTTTACAAAATAAAGATCAAATTAAAAAAACAAAACACAATATTGTTACAACAGTTTCAAGAATAAAAATTTAATTAAAAAAAAATAACCATTCAAATGATTAAGAAAAAGATAATAAAATTATAAAAAATAAACATAATTGGTTAAAAAAATGATGATGAAATTACCACTTTCAAATATCAATCATAAATAATAAAAATAAAATTATAAAAAAAACATGACACAATTGATACTTTCAAATATCAACTATAAATAATTAAAATAAAATATCTATAAGGTGATTAATAGTAAAAACATTATTACTTAGCATTAAAATGATGCTACAGCTGTTTAATAAATATAAATTATAAAATGGACACTTTCAAATATCACTCATAAATAATAACAAAACATCGAATATCAACACTCATAATAATAACAAAACATCGAATATCAATCATAAAAAAGCAGAGCTATTTAAGATCCAACCTCTAAATATTGATTAACACAATTGACTTAGGGTTGAGCAGTGGTCAAAAGGTACACAGTTTTGTAATTGCTTTTGAACCGTATTTTCCTGCGCTGGCTTTGTCATGAGGGTAGGACCTGTGGATTCGCTAATGGCTTAAGATTATGCTTTAAGTCATATCAAAATAATCTTTGGTTATTTTATCTTATATGCTTGTAACAAAAGCATACTCCAAATAAAATATAATTTGGGAAATAATATGGCTGCACCAGGAGTGGACGGATTTGACTATGTAATCAAAAGCTGCTTCACTGTTTCTATTTATAATATTTTTAACAATATTGTAAAAAACAAATGGTGGACCAAAGTTTATTTGACGAAATACAAAGCAACTCGATTAATTTTTGACAGAGTTGGGCTCAAATCGACTAAATACAAAACAACTTTATTAAGTTTCGACAGAGTAGTTTTTTTTTATTTTTTATTTTTTATTTTTCAAGAATTGGATTGAAATAAACAGAGATTTGATGTGAAGTTAAGGACACATAATAGCAAGCAAACAAATTTATTTATACTATCAACAAATTCATTCAGAACACCGCAAAGTACCATATTTTGATCGGAGACTATGCACACCCTACCTCTGAATTAAGAACATCTAAACATAGCGAAATGGGTGAGTAAAATCACCCATCTTTGAGAATCAAACAAGTAGAAGAAGGTGACTCCCAGCGAAAAAACCGTACATTAGAAGAAGGTATAATTGATTGACGGTAAATGTCCCATACGTCTATAACCAGCAGATAACATCTCTCTCCCAACGAAAAACCGTGCACCAAATTAAAGCTGATGTGGATCACTCACTTGGAAAACTGGGAAGAAGCCATTTGAGAACAGCATTTGATGGACGCCTCCACAATCAATTCCGTTGCGTCTTTGACTTCATCGTGCATTCTTTCCTGCAACCAAGGGCGTTCCTTGATCTGCTTTACAACTTTGGCCAAAAATATCATCTCCTTCAAAAGGTAAAGGCATTCACCTCGGTTGTGAGAAACCTCTTCGAATCTATCAAGTATATTTGCCACCACCAGTAGGCTTGTAGTAGCCAGGTATGCGGTCCCCATATTCTGAAGAACACCGCGAACGATCATCTTTGCGTCGCCTGGAATAATATCTTTCTGAGCGATAAAAGAAGACAACGAAAAAATTAAATTTTCATCGATAGCCAAATTTCAGAAATCAGGAAAGCAAGCAAATAATTAACAATGGAGAAAGTTTAATGAGCACAATGAAGGCCCAGGATTTTTAGTGGAGGCTAAACTCCCAACCCTTGTTGTCACCCAGAGTGTAATGTACAACCATGCAAGGATTTAAAACTTACAGTAATAAAGTTTGCAGCACCATGAAGGACTGGCCGAATTCCCAGTTTGCAGGGATTAACATGGCATTAATGCATCAACGCTGGCCTTTCATATTTTTAATTAAGTAACGCACAAGAAGAGAAGGCCAACTGGGGCACTCGCGAAGTGGGCAACTTAATCGTGATGACAGTCGATGACAGCGATCCGCTTCTCCTCCCACTCGCCCACCACCATACCATGGCAAATCGGATCAGCCTCCAAGTGGAAAAACCACGCCATAGTATTCTCGAATCCGCATGAACAGGGACAAAGCGTATTTGATAGGTGGCGCGCACGTTTATTTGAGAATTTGAACCATCAATTAGGTGGCATTTTAGTTTGAGCCATCACTTGTTAATCTTGATAGGTGGTGGTCAACCAATGACACAGTAAATTTTTAATCATGTTTTGTAAAAAATTAATTTAAGTATGGTTTAAACATGTGATTTAGACATGCAAGGAAGTTAATTTTTTGAATTTCATCCATTGATTTAGTGGCGACGACCAGAATATACTGGCATCTTTCAATCTAGACCATCAGATCAAAAAGATTAATTAGCATAATCACAAAAGAGCCTACCTCCGATAGGGGGATACGCCTATCGGCGTAATTAAAAAAATGGTTGGAAATATGCCATGTGTTCGAATATCTCAACTACTAGGCTTGCTTACCAGGGCATATTCCACGTCTTCAGATATATTGTTTTACATTGTACCTAAAAATGATCCCTTACCCTTTTTACCACTATTATAATATTTTTACGAGATAGTGGTAATAAACGTCTATTGTGATCAAATCTCATTACAACATCCAGGAGCATACTATATACCTAAACATATCTTCCTATTCTGCCATCATCTCCACATCGTTAGATGAGACCGCCGACTTTGAGCACACACAATCTTATTATGATTGCTGATCCTGTACAACGGAGACAAAAATCCCCCTCCACTCGTTACTTTGGGTTTTCAGAATGGAATCTCGTTTTCTAATAATCACCGCCACATAATTTTAGATGCCAGCAATATACCCTATCTCACCTTACAAAAGAGTTATAAAGGAGAACCATGAAACTAGTCGCGAAGGAAAACAAATTCTTTGTTTGATGCGGGTGGGATTTGTTTTTCTTGCTTCTCACTCCATGCTCCCACAATCTCAGGACTACAATATTTTGCAGACAAGAAAATTTTATTCGGTAAGGTTTCCAATTTTCTAGCACTTTTTTTGTTCCGTTGCATCAATGACTGCATGAGATATCCAACTGATAATTTTAGTTATTGTAATTTTTTTTTGCTGTCATTATATATTTCGAAGATGCTTGATACTCATGAAATTATTTCTTACTTTTCTCAAATTATTGATTCATGATTTGGGGTTTGATATATTGATTTAAAAACTTTGAATTCATTTTTGACCTCCTTTCCAATTAAAGAGATGGTTTACATGACATAGTTTATGGCATATCCTATGTGGTGATCATATTTTATCTATATATATATATATAATAGACATAAATAAGAACTAAGTCATATTTTTCTTTGTGACCAATTATATGAGAATAAGGTGGGAATATTTTATTTGTTATTATTGGGAAGAGAGTGGTAAGAGTATTTATACCTTATCTTAGATAAAATTGCATAGGATGCATGCAAATATTACTATAATTAGAAAACCTAATATGTTTGGAAAGGTTTGAGTTATATATGTGTGTATATGTGAAGGAATTATTTTAGGTAATATATGTGCTAACTAATAAATTTTAAAATTTATTAAAAAGAAATGGATAGATATGTATATATTTAAAGATATTTTATATTTGTATTAGGATTGAATAATAATAAATAGGTTTGAATTAATTTTTGTAAGTTAAAAAAATAAAAATTGTAAATTGATTTTTTAACTAATTTTTTAACGATAATTATTTGGTAAAAGTGAATATCAACGCTTATTAAAATTGATATTTTATGATTGATTAAAGCAAATTTTTTTTTTTGGAGTACATATCTAGGGAATGACATTGAAGTGATCGGTTGAAGCCTAATAATGTAAGAAAGCCCATGACAAACTTAAGTGATGACAATGAAGAAGTACCTCTCTTTATCGACAAGCCTTTTACATATATATGCTAAGTACATCAAGAAACATGAATGGCGAAGGTGTCAAGATCCATAGTTATGAACCAAAATACTCATAGTTGGTGTAGGGTGATATGTGGTAGGAAAGGAGATATTTAGAGGTTAAATGGTCAAAAATAAAAATAAAAATTAAACTATAGGAAGGAATGTTGTTTGAAATTCTATAAGGATATATTGAGAAGAATTATGCATAGATTGGCAACAAAAATATAAATAAACTAGTCTAGACTATACTTGGTTGTCTCATGAGTTATTAAAAAATATATGGATACTTCATATAAATCTAGCTTATCAAAGTTTTTGACATTAGTATTGAAAGAATTTAATTCGAACACACCAGGTATATACAAATTTTTGTGGAAAATAATGGTATTAGTGATTCTTAGCCTTTCGGATTCTAAATTACGGATGGCATTTGACAAGTCAAAAGTAAAGAGGAATAATTCCTAGTCCAACTCAAATGAAGGTGACTCTATGATAAAAGAGATTAAATGATAATGAGATGAGAAATTGATGAAAACAAAATTAAATGGATCAAAATAATGATTGATTGATGGATAGATCACCAAGGATAAACATGGATCACTAAGGAAGACGAATACATGGCTAAAAGATGAGGCTCAAGATGATTCAACAATGTAATTAAATCAGTACATCTACTAGTAAACTGTTAACTTCTTAGTTAAAGGAAGTGGAAATGATTACTAAAAAGTAATTGGTATCATTGGGAAAACACGACAATAATAGTATTTGTAAGATAGCTTAGATCCTACAGGGATGTTGAAGAATCTCATTCCATAGTTGGTATTTTGAATTTGATTTTTTTGATGAATCATGATAAGAATGCATATAGTGTATTATGATTCTATATTTGATAAGTATTGAGATGATTGTCATATTGATGATGGTTCATAAGATGATGGTAATGATGCACATGTGGTTTTTATTTATATAGTTGTTATGAAAATGATGTTGTATGCTCATAATGAATAGGATATGCATAGGGATTATGATGTTATAATGTAAGGTGATATTGACAAGTTGTTGGTTTATTATGTAATGTCATGATATGTCTTTAATACTGATATGTTGATGTTATAACTTATGAGGGTATTTTAGGTGGTAATCGCATACATATTTTGTGACATACATGAGCATGCAGTTCTTTACTATTCAGAACGTGGTGATTAACAATGATGTTGTGTTATCATAATGACATGCAAGAGTTGGCATGTGGATTATTTCTATGATGTTATGATTATAACTAATGCATTGGATGCATGTTGAGATGTGGTGATTGACAGGAAATCCACAAATGGGCCGAGAGGGCCAGTTTATTTGATGATCTTGTGGGAGCCCATACCTACGAGGGAGAATATGTAACACCATATGGGTTGGGGACAAACTCAATCAACACTACATATGCCAGTGGTTCTTTTGTCTTGTATATCTCTTGATGGATAGCTCTTGAAGGGCTGTGGGACCATCTTGAGGAGGCCAAGGGCCTGATATTGTAGGCCAAGTGCCTAGTATTGGATTGGAACACCGAAGTCTAGAAGTGGGTGTAAGACTTTTATGCCTGGGGCTGTGCACCTTAAGGAGTTGTGGAGGGAGTGGCCGAGCCTTGCGAGATGCCCGGAGTCATTGAGGACTAGGACTGGATGCCTGCCTTGGGGTAGATGAGGTCTGAGTCGGGCACGAGCCTTGGGGCTAGCCTTGGCTAGGGACAGACCGGGGAGGCTTATGCCTAATTCCGAAAGTGGGAAAAAGGACATAGATTCCTTGAGATTTCCCGGGCGCTGTGAAGAAATTTTGATGCCTGCTGGTTATACTAGTTCAATAGAGGGTGTTGGTCACACATGAAGTAATAAATAATAAATAAAATAAAATAATTTAATTAAATACTTAACTTCGGGACGAAGTTCCTTGAAGAGGGGGAGTATGTAATGTCCCATAATAATTATAAAATAATAAATAATATAATATAATTTAATAAATAAGTAAATAAATAAATATTCAAGAGAATAATAAATAAATAATAAATAAAATATTAAACAATAACGGGAGTTCTAAATAAAATAGTAAATAATAAATTGGAGTCCTAAAATAATAAACAATAAGTAAAGTTAAAGAAAGAATTAATTAACAAAGAGTTAAACTAAGAAACTAATAGAAAGAAAGTTAAAGAAAGAATTAATTAACAAAAGTAAATAAATTAACAAGGAGTTAAACTAAGAAACTAATAGAAAGAAAGTTAAACTAAGAGAACACTAAATTAAGTAACGCTAACAAAAAGTAAGATAACACTAAATTAAGTAAAACTTAAGTTGCATGTTGACACAGTGAATGTGTGCATGTGGTTCCCATCCATTGTTTGCTCTATTTAATAGACATTGAGGAAGATTCAAAGATCATTCATTCTTTCATCCATTCTCTGGAGGGAAAGGTATGGTGAGGCAAAGGATACCCTGGCAGTAGTACGTTGATTGAGGGCTCGGGGGTGGCCAGCTGTGGAAAGATTACATACAGCTAAGCCTACGGTTGGGTGGAGAGTTGTCCCCAAAACTTTGTTGCGGTCAGCAGGATCCAGATAGTGTTCAACCTTGGAGTCTCAAGTAAGGAAATTCGTCATTACAGGTAAGTCGTCTTGCTCATGTTTATGAAAATTCCATGATGATTAGTTAAACAGTTTCTGGGTTGATTATTCATTGTTTATGTGATATAATTAATTGCATGTTAAAATTGGGGTTGTTACATAGCATATGGTGGGAAAGAATTTTCAATTTACCTTCTCAATCTCGCAAGCCATATTTTCCAGTAATTTCATCAAGAAATATAGGAAAGTGGTTCTAACATTTTTATTTGAATATGATACTAATTTAAAATGGAAAGTGAGTTCGATATGGTGCTTGCCTTCATAAATCACATTTTTTTACCATGTATAAAACAATCTTATCCTTCATCTAGGGTTTCTCAGTTGGCCACTGTGGCCTTTGCCTTGTTATTGAACCACCATTCTCTGTTGGGAAGATCGAGAAGCCTAGATGTGGTTTCATTTGTGACCTTGACATCCAACTCTCTGATGGTGGTGGTTTCATTCCTTGCAGATTCCACAACTATGGTGTCATTGTATGCCTTGAATATGTCACAAGAACTCTAACGAGCTAACAACCCTAAAGATTCTGGTAAGTGTGGAATTATTCTTTCCTTTTGTTGTATTTTTAGTTTCCCTTTGTTTAAATATCCCTTGCTAATGGACATATAAAATTAAATAATAATAATAAATAATATGTCACATCTTAACTTAAGTGAAATGGTCTAACCTAGGGACATGACCTATCAACCATCATGACTAGTCTTAATGGAAATTTGTTATAAATACACAGTGGTTAATGTGCTCAGATAGTAATGGTATTGCACATGGTTCATTAGTTGTAATTACACACTTTTGAATATTACAAATACATCGTTTGGGTCACAATTCTATGGTTACAAACTACCTAACTATAAATGGTGATAAATTGATGATAAATGGATGACATTTGAATGTTACAAATGTGTAAGTAGTCCACAATCAACTTTTTTGTCTTAATTTTGATTACTAACAACGATAAATTTGAATATTTCCTTTATTTATCATCGCAAACACATAACTCTTTGTCGTCCCAAACATAGTTAACTATTGGTGTATGATTTCTTAATTGTGGAATGGTCTCTTGATGATGATAATGAACTCTCAATATCCAATGTTCATGAATATGCTGAATGAATGATCTAATGCCTTACTTGTATGAACACAATTTATGATTCATTTTCTATTTTTATTGTTCCATTGTATATATGCTCCACTAGCATCTCATGTTATATGGTTAATTGAGCAAGTTTTGTCTTTGATTTTTCAAGTATAATTTCGTTGCATGAATAAGCATAGTTGTATAATTAAAATCATTCAAAATTTGTTAATAATTCATGGTTTGTTTGACTATTCACACACTTTTCCTTGGCCTTTTACTTTGAGAGTGAGTAGTGTCAAATCACTACTCCTCCTTAAGGAAGTTCGATTCATTACTCAATAAACTACCTAATCTCGATCTTTAAGGATTCTCCCCTAGACAAGGATATCCTTCTTGTATTCTAAAAACTAAGAGAAGGCCACCAAGGTGACATTGGGTGGATTGCTTGAGAGTTTCCTTTTAGGGATTCAGGGTGGGGTCAAGACATTTTTTTATTTTTTATTTTTTATAAGAGTGTTTGAGTGGAGACACAATTTAGAAAATGCTTACAAGAAAATTAGTTTCCCTTATTTCCATCCCCTAATCTACTTCCAATAAAATCATGCGATTTTAATAACATCTGATTTTGATTAATAATTAATCCAATAAAATTAATAATATTATTGTGAATAATGTCATCAATAAGAATCTTCTAGGAAGGAGCGCAAAATTAAGCACTTTATAAAAAAGGCTATCAAAATTTTGTTGAATATTAATAACATTCTTAAGAAAAAAATTATTATTATTATTGATTGGGTAACCATTATTATTAGGTATTTTTTTATTCTTTCCATGTTTATTAATGTTTATGGATTAGGATATTTATTATTAAAATTTATCTACTAGTGCAATATTGTTATCACTATTGGAGACTCAGGCACACGATTGGTGGGCGACGAATATTGCTGAAGAATATGGAGTCTGGAATCTGGAACATGATTGGATGTCGACGCTGTTATCTGACTGCAAATCCACGATTGGAGGGCAGGGATCTGCTGTTCACTGATCTTGTTTGATGCTAGACTCAAAGCGGTCCGATAGCTGGAGAGATGGGACCTGCCACACTGCATCTTATTAAATTTTGTGGCTTTCTTCTTTTCTGAAATATATTCTAAAGGAAGAGCCTTAAATCACTCAATCACTCCGAAAACCAGACAGGAGATTCACCAAATCCAATGAAGATTTAATAACTTGTGAGATAAAAACTGAAGATCTCTCCTTACGTTTATAGATTTCTAATCTAATTAAATCCAAACTGGTTTTAAGTAAAATAAACTTGTTTCTTGGATGGTAGCACCGATTTAGATCTCTGTGGTGGGGCTGGTTTTTCAGTGGATCTGAATGTTTGGTGCCCCTAGAGCCCGACATCTCAATCACCCAAGTGATTTCAGATTCTATCGGTGCTTATAATGACAAGTGAACTAACTGGGAACTACCAATTACCAATTAATTTCAGATTATATCGGTGCTTAGAATGGCAATTGACACATTTCCCTTCGAGTCGGATGAAATTGCTACTGGGGATCTGGATTTAGAAAGGAATGTTTGGTCTAAAATCTCAGACTCTGCCAGGAACCTGATATCAGGAATGCTCCAGAAAGATCCACAAGATCGGTTATCTACGTCGGATATCTTAGGTATGAGAACTTTCAGATTGTTCTTTGTTCTTTCACAATTAGTTGATGTGGGCGAATTATATCATAATTTTTTGAGGTTGAGAGGTTTTTTTGGGAATATTTGGCATATTGTGTTATGTAGTCTAGGTGTTGCACGTTTCATGCTAACAATTTACTCATATTCAAGAACAGAAAGTATAGATTAATTAATCTGCTATTATACCTGGTTGTGAATTCTCTGTTATTGACTGAGTGTGAAGAACATCCAATATGGTTTGAAGAAGCTTAATCTTCTAGTAACACCGAATTAGATGGTGTTATTCAGGTTGAGCGATGATATCACCAGTAATACCCAAATAATTTGTGGACGTTGGCATTTCCTTGTCGAGGTAAGTGTACATAATGTTTCAGTTTTAAATTGATTAATTGCTTTGGATTCACTGTTTGACGAAATTGTGAAGTGTGATAAAACACACAAACATATCATTCAAGTATTTGATATTTAGAAGTATGAAGAAAGGGGAGAGGGCATGTTAGGGGATGTAAATCAGATAAATATTCTCTCTCAAATAACAATTAATGTAGTTTCCAATCATTGAATTTTCTTTGTCTTTACTCTTTGAAAATTAAATTTCAAAATATTTAAAAACTAGCGCAATCATGTTTACCAATGTGATTGATATACGCCCATAATCCTCTATAAAATATATCTACAACCATATTTACCAATGTTTTTGCCATAGACATATATCCACCACCATCACATGTGTATTTGGTTAAAGACAAATATTTGTAATTATTAATAACTATATAAATAACAATAGCCCTATTATTTTATATTTATATAATTATATTTATTATATAATTGAAATTGTTGGTATAAGGATTTATGCTATGTTAGATAGTCTCCTTTATCTATAGATTCCTAGTTAAAGTTTTTATGAATTAGTGCTTTAAACTTCACTTCATCTTGTTCCTGTTTTTTTCACAAATTACTTAGTGTCTAAGTTCCAATTTCTTTTTTTGGTCCATGACATTAAATTTGACAAATGGCATAGTAAATTGGTAGAATTTAAAAGGAGTTTGTTAATCTAATGTGGAATTGTTTAATTTTTTCTATAATTTTTTTCACTATTATTGGTTATACAGTGTTAATCTTTCAACATTTTGAAAATGAATTAAGTGCTTCCATGATGAAAGAGATGACCAAATACATTGTTTTAATTTTTACATAGAGTGTTTGATAATACACACTTGAGTCTTTTATTAAAAAATTTCATGATGATTGTTTATATTAAATTTAATAGTAAAATATAATATTTTAAAATATTTATAACTTAATATTATATAAACTATATTAAAATTTAAAACCTAAAATATACAATTTATATTAGAATTGAAAATTGAAAAGCAGATTATAACTTAAAACCATTATTTTCTTTTATAAAATGATGTTAATATTTTGGTAGTTTGATAAAAATGCAATCAATGAAAGCCAATGAATAGAGTGCACATATATTTGTTCCATTAGGATTTTTGAAAATCATAATTTAAAAAATGTAACGCATGGGAATCCAACATTTAAATGCAGCCACATTTCAATAATGTAAGTTTTAGCATTTATATTTTTAATTTGATTTTTCTAATCTTCATACGTGGTGACAAATAACTTTACAGTAAATTTTTAATAGTGTTTTGTAAAAATTAATTTAAGTAAGGTTTAAACATATGATTTAGATATGCAAGAGAGTTAGTGGTGTGAATTTCATCCATTGACATGGTGGCAACAACGAGCATATACTGGCATCTTCAATTTTACACCATCCGATCAAAAAAATTAATAAAGAAAATAATTAAAGTAGCCAATTCCAATAGGGGGTACGCCTAACAGCCTAATTACATTAAAAATAGGAAATAAATCCAACCCAATATACATTAATTCAGTCTACATAATTTCAGTCATACTTAGTAAATTATCAACCCTATTGTATTTATATCTCAAATTTTCACTCATATTCATGGCTAATTATTTATACTCTTATTTCATATTTTATTGGTGATTATAATGCGAATTGACAACTAATTGGGAACTATCAATTGATCATATCCTTAAAATGTTAGCCCTTGGACTCCCTTATTAAAGAGAATATCATTCTATGATCCTGATAATTGGTCTATCAAAATGCCCGTGGGGTGAAATATGAGTTAAGTAGTAAAGAAAGTAATTGTCCTTGACATTGCCTAGAATATTTTGAACTTTTGGGGCACCTCACATGACACTACCATTGCCATACTAGAATTTTGTGGTAAAGTTCCACTATAAGAGGCATCCACTGATTCATGTTCCTCAGCCCGTGGCCATAAAGATGATTCTTGCTGAATTTTTTTCCTAGATCTGAACATATTGTCCTTATCATCATCAAGTATGGATTTTATTTCTACGCTTTTTCTCCACCTTCCCCTCCCAATTTTAAATAAGCATAAGTTTATATTGCATGCTTCCCTCCAATTGAAAATTTATACCCATACCTGACATCCTTGTCTTGATCTTGATTCTTATGCTTCTATGCTTCCTCTAAGCTAAGAAATCAGGAAACCATTACCTCCCTAGCACCATGAACAGATAAACCATTTTGCTTACACCGTCTTTCAAGCTCCACAAGAAAAATACTAAACAATTATGGTGTTGCTTCTCCTTATCTAATCCCCAGAGAAACATCTTGATTTGGACCATATTCATTTGTTATTTCCCTAAAATTGGCTTCAGAACTATGAAGGTCCTTCAAAGGAAGGGCATCTCCACATATTGAATCAATAGGAGGGACACCTGAATTTCAAGACCTAAGAAAGGTATCTCTCAATCCATTCAGATAAGCATCTAAAAATATAAACCAGTCGAGCCAAACCTAGATAGATTTCATCACTCTCTCCTTCAAATATTATGCAGTAATCCGACTAGTGATGTTTCAATATAAGTCATTAAATATTTCCATAATATCAGATGATGCTGCTTCAAACTTTGTCTTATATGGAAAAACATTTTTCATAGGAGCATTACTATTGTGAAGAATATCATAAAGTAACATGAGCCTTGCAACTTTAGTTGGAATAGGCGTCTACTTTAGAGTCAAAGAATATGTAAGTACCTCAACTACCTCGCCAACTGCGTAGACATTTTCTAGAGAAAATTCCATTGTTTTTTCTTAAAATTGGAAGCTATTGCCAAATTCCACTTTGATTAGTTCCTATGAGGAAGATAATTGAAACATTGAATCCTTGTCATATATAGGACCAAAATCAATCTAAATATCGTTAGATTTGGACAAAGAAAATATTTTTTTATTCAAAAATAAATTCTACAAGTTATGATTTGGTTTAGGCGAGAAAATGAAATTCAAATTTTGCCTCGAATTGTCAAGGTCAAATTATTATATATATTGGTATCCATCATCCTCAAAATATCATCCAAAAAAGAAGTGTGTTCATCTCTTGGGAAAACATAGCTTAGAGTGTAGGAGGACATATTGTTTGGATCTGCTCTTTTGGCACATTGGCCCCCCACAAGTCCGAGTTAGACACAGTCAGTTTGTCAAAGTCTTGAGTGATATTCTGGGTATGGTTTCTGGGTCAACATATATCCATAAGTTCAAGCATCTAATAAAGAATAATTCTAGATCTAGCTGCATCCTTTATGAGGCCTAGCGAAGTTGAGAAGAACACTTTTTTGACTCGTTTTTCTTATGACTGTGTAGGCCGAGTTTGGGAGGACCTGGCAACGTTCAGGAGAAGCATTATGAGAAGATTTTTTTGCTAGTTTTGTGGGCTTATTATCTATGACACAATCCACTATAATGAGCCCTATTAGGTGCATATTTGAGTCTCATTTGAAAGTTGGACCAAATCCTAAGATAGAGATCAAGACCCTCTCTCTACAATGTTGTATTCAAGGAATATTAGCGTATAAGTTGAAGTTTTAAGGCATGGATTGAAGATAGTAATGGGTGCTGGAAACCCTAATCAGAGGGGCTACAAAAGTCATGTTTATGCATTGGGCCGATACTAAGAGAAGCAGGAGGAGTGAAATTTGACCTATGGCTGGAATAAAAGTCTACAGTGCAGACTTGGTTGAGAAATCTTCTTTGTATCTGGATAATGGTACTGGAAAGTCAATTTAGATTCCTTATTTCTCTATTTCTGTCTCTGCTAAACATTTGATTAGAATAATAAGAATAATTGTTCAAGGGTTTTCCCATCATGGGGTTTTTTTCCATCATGGGTGTTCTTGGCTTGTCCTTTGCATTTACCACTACTATTATTTCATCAGTTACTGCCATATCTTAATGGTGAATGTGATTAAAAATGGATTAATGAAATCAATTATGGGCTATTGAAGAAAATGTATTAATTAAAGAACATTTTAACCCAAATTAACATGGCATCAGAACCACATTAAAGACAAGTCCAAGATGGAATAAAAAGAAATTGATCCTGAAAAGAAATATTCAGAAGAAGATTCAGAAGAGAAAGAGGAACTTGCTTCACCTAAAGGTTTTGGTAAGTACCCTCCTCTTCTTAAGGAAACAAAAATTAAGGATCCCTTTAATTTAATGATGAATTCATAATTCCTTATAATGATTTCTTGACACCAATACTTCCATTCGTTGCTGGCACCTATGTTGTTTTTATGGAGGAATATTTTCCAAAAGATGTTTGATTTCGAGCTTCCAACTTGAAAAATCGTATGGGAGGATTAAATATTTTATCTATCATGATGATGATCGTTAGAACTTGAGTGTTGAATGAATCTTAGTGAAACCACATGGCACATATGACATGGCTCATATTTTGGGCTTGTGGTTTGAGTGTCATCTGTGCTGTGACCGATGGTTTATTTCTCTGCGATTGCGATGATGTGCCTATGTGGATACAATGACATATGTTGGCTGTTACGAGTTCATATATCCATAGCGATGTTGGCATTGTATTTCTTACCATCTAGTCGCACCTATTCCAAATAGGTCATATGTGTCATTAAATATTGTATCTCTTTACTATATGTGTTAACTCTTTGTTGTTCATTATATTTCATTGTTGTGGAACATACCACCTCACTATGAGTTGCATATCACTAGAGTAGGTTGTATATTAGCACTATGGTAGTTGGGTATCTTGCCACATAAATATGATATATTCCTTTATATATGCCTTAGCATGAGGGTAATCAAGAAGTATCCTAATTTATTTTATAGTTAGGGTTCTTGCTAAGATAGCTTGATCGTTGTCTCTTCCCTTATATGAGGTTGTCTCTTCCCTTATATGAAGTATCCTCGATGATTGAGTTATGACAACTCTACTTATGATTACAGTCTTGATATAGCAGTACCTCTAAGATAAAGCCTCTATTACAGTTTTGTATGAACAATGAAAGCTTCCTTTCACACGTTGGTAGATTGGATGGGTAACATAAATCTTCATAAAAGTGACCTTATTGGAAGTATGAAAATAATAAAAACCACTACATGGTATGAATACTATCTTTGATATACACCCTAGATACAAAACTCTACATGGAAATGATCCCTGGTGTATCAATGACTTAATATTCCTATAATGAAAATTCTCTTACTCCTCCTTATAATGCCTGGAATGTGATTGCAACTCTCTCTCTTCCTTGGGTTTATTTCACTAAGTTCACAAACGTAGTTGTGAACTGTGGTACAAAATATGAATTATACCCTCTCTCGAAAGAATCGTTATTTGAAGGCAAATATTGTCTTCTGACTCTTAGTTATTATGGATCTAATGATCAATGGAAAATTTATGTTTGGGTCAATTATCCTTTTTACAACCCTCATGTTGATTTATCCTTAAACTTGTGCACAAAAATTCTACTTCAGATAGCTTACTTGGTATTAAGTGCTTTTGCAGGGGCTATTGTGGAAACAAGAAAAGCACTATGTTGTTTTGACAGTTTGTATAAGGATGGGAAGAGGACTTATTAGATTTTGAGAAAGGGTAAAATTTCTCACTATCCTTTGCAAACAGAATCTTTAAATTTTACATCTGATCAACACCAGAAATAATAAAGGCCATTAGTTGTACTCATGTCAAGAGCCTTTGATAAAGGTTAAAAATTTCTTGAAATAATATTCCTGTAATATTTATGAACAATAAGGGAACACACTTATATTCCTTAAATGATCTAAGTGTCACACCTTACTAACGATGTATCTTGCAACCCAGTTAGTCAAAGACATTTTTAATTATGACTTGTTTTTTATTGAGGATTACATGGTTGTGGCCTTCCAACCATCAATCTCGTAACATATTTTGTAGCAATAGAAGGGAGGCTAATAAATCAAGTTTAAAATTGACATGTATCTTTTAAGGAGGAAAATATTTCGAGAAAAGATGAAGATCAAGATCTAGAACTTCTATATATAGCTCTAGGACATCAACATCATTTATATCAATCCATAATTATCATAATCTTGTAGTTATGGTCTTGTTCACAAGAGATATGATAAATTGGATAACTTAACTTCTGAAGGTTGGCCATTAAGAAGAAGTTACTGTGATTTTCCTAAAACCAAAATTGTAGCACCTCAAGTGCAACTCTCCTATAGTCATTGCTGAATACTAAATATCATGAGAATATCATCCTTATAAATACTAATTAGTTTCATATACCTTGAAAAAATCATTTAGCATGCTCATGGTTGAAGGATAGATGACCATCTAACGTAAGGCTTTAGAGGGAGCTATAGATAAGAAGCAACATGATTGTCTCACTTTACTGCATAGAATAGAAGATGAATATTGGGGTGTATGTAGCTTGATGGATATGCTCCAAACTAACGCACTTTTCCGATGTTTAGAGGGAGATATGATTTGATAGATAATTATCCTCCGATACAAGAGGAATTTGATATATTCCTTTGAAAGAAAAAGTGGAAGTCACGGAAAGTCTTATTTTTGATTCAGTACATGAGAGCCTCCAAGCTTTATCATTTGAGCAAATTTCTGACAACCTTTTGTAGCCTCTTGGAAAGAAGGTGACAATATGTGAACATATAAGTGATGTACCTATTAAAGCCCACCTGTATATCTATAAAGTATAATGGATATCATGATTAGCATGCTGCCATATTGACACTTTGCATTTTAGGAAGACAAGCTTAGGCTTGTGACCTCCCTATGCAAGAGGGAGGAAGAACAGTTAAATATCTTCTTCATTCAAAGAAAAGTATTTCTTAAGTGTTGTTGTAGTATGATTAATTAAAAATCAATATGTTTAGTAAAAGGTCATGTATGAATATATGCCACTGGAAAGAGCTATTGATGATTCAACCAACAAAATAATTACCTAGATGTAGTCTATATTTTCAGACAACAGCCTGGATTTGTGGTTAATATTGAACATTAAGCTCTGGGAGCTTGGCCTTGGGTATTTATTGAAATATGAGTGACCATAGGGTGAATCATTTAGCTTCCCCTAGTGGAGCGCTGTGAACAAGGTGAGTGGTTCACCTTCCCCTACGAGTGATGAGATATTCATAGGATGAGTGGTTCACCTTCTCCTATGGCATATGGGAAGGATGAGTGGTTCACCTTCTCCTCTGAGTACCTGTGTGAGAGATGCTTATAGGAATATATTGACATGTTGATGGTACATGGTTCATCATTTCCCCACATATAAGATGCTCATTCACTACGATTGATGGTTGACATGTTGGTGGGATGTGGTTCATCATTTCCCCACATGTAGTATTCTTCATCCTATTTCTGGTTTGCATGTGAGGCTTTCTAGTTAGAGAAACTCACAACGTTCAAGAGAAGCATTGTGGGCATATTTTCCCACTATTTTTTTTGGCATATTATCTATGGTAGGAGCCACTGTAATGAGCCCTATTAGGTGCAGATCGGGTGATGTAGGAGAACAAAAATAAATGTATACCAAACTAGAGAAATCAAAGCTACATGTAGAATGTTGATATTTGGATTTGAAAATCCTTTGGACTATATAAGTTTTCAGGTAATTTCTGGAAAGGACAAATAGTATTGTTTTAGTTGCAGACCCAAGATATCCTTGATTGTTTTCACAAAATTAGAAAACATGGAGAATATGAATCTCAATGAAAGTTAAAGGCACTTAATATTCATACATGCTTTGTTTTCATCATTATTATCCTCAACATGTTTGAACCATGAAAACCATTTTAATTATGTTTGAACCGCGACATCCACAACCAGAACAACCTTTTTAATTATGTTTTTGAGCATTGAGAGTAGGATTTATTGCATTTGAAGAAAGAGGATAATTATGGGAATTAAGAAGGTTATGGGAAATGATTTCTTTGGTAAATAGCTTCGAAAAATGTTCTTATTCATTTCCCTTAGGAAAAAATCATGGCTTTTCAATGTTTTAATTTTTCTAGGTCTTTAGAGTTAGTTTATTAGTATGGTTTGGATAGTGTTCCAACTACATTTCTCTTCCTTTAGGAGGGTTTTAGTTAGAAAATTATAGAATAGTGTTAAGTATAATAAAAAATTCCATCCTTTAGTGGTCTATACAATAGTGTTGGTGGTACACTAGTATTTATAGATGAGAGAGATATGGTGCTCTAGGGTAAACTAGTGCTCTCTTTTTCATATACTATCACAAGTGCATGAATACAAACTCACTTTTATTTTCACCTCAATAAGAAAATGATGAAAAATTTCTATTTTGTAGTGATAAGGATAACTATGTATTGGACCTAGACCTTGAGCCCTTCAATTCATCATTTTCTTAACCCTACACGGTCATCTCCTATTGGTAATGGAGTTCAATTTTTGAATTGATACTTGTATTCAAGACTATTTCATGATATAGAAAGCACACAAACATTGTTGGATTTCCTTCGAGCACAAAAATACCACAACCATGTATTTTTTCTTTCCTTGGTTAATATATTTCATCATTGTGTTTGATAGCTAATTCATTATTTTTCTATCCTCAATAAATTTTTGTCAAATAGTAGAGAGGGATGGCCTGACTGTTTTAGAGATATATAATATGAATTGATTAAAAATTCACATGCCTATTTCAATTTTCATCTTTTTATTTCAAATCCTTAGAGAAAATAAAAACTCAACTCAAATCAATATAAAATAGTGAATCCTAATTTTGAAGATGTTTCTCTCTCCACTACCTTGCAATGTTGTTATTTTTTTCTGAATTATACTTGAATTTCACTAATGATAACCTGAAATTATATATTACTTTTAGCACCAAATTGACTTCAAGGTAAACACAAAAATATCCCATTCGATATGACCTAAAGATGATTCAAATAATATCACCTTTAGCCTAAGCACGTCGCAGAGTAATTTCTGAGGCGTGAAATTTTATTAGAGCCACTATTTGTTTGTTTATTTTGATTAGAAAAGGGTTTGCTCTTTCTTTTATGTGACTTTCAATTTATCATATGTAGCATGTTGAGAAATGGGAAAAAATAATGTGTGATATTTATCTTGCAGAAATTGATGTTGAATGAAAGTACACCGAGTTTAACCAAGCTACAATCTGCTTGTGGTAAAGGCAGATGCACATCTTAAAAAAATACCTAAGAATACACCATATACATAGTTTGAACATAAATAATATATGTTTTTTTCTTTTGCATATACATTCTTTTTTCTACCAATATAACACAACAAGAAAAATATCTATATTGTAGAAATTGTTAGAGGACCTCATTGAGGTCAAATTTTTTGGTTTCCTATTTGATTGATACCTTCTCATGATAGGAAGGCCTTAAATATGAATTAATATGTTTCTGAAAAAAATAAAATTCGAATTTTATAGATATAAAAGATAAAAAGAATTTCAATGCCTTCATTTTATTATTACTTGACTCTCGTGTGGGAAGGTTATAGAAATATGATTGGAAAAATGATGGGGAGACAATGTAGATAACATCTTGGATATGATTCATTTATTGTTGGCGATCCTTCACGCACTTGAGCCATTGAATTTGGAAATTTTTCTAGTAGGTATTCCTATGCTTTTTAATGTTCTAATTCTTTCACCTCATGGTTATTTTTGGAAACTAATTGTTTTAGGAATTCTTGATAAGACATCGATCAACAGCTAAACAATTTTTTTATAATTGCAATGTCCATTCCATGATATCCTCTCTTTTTTTTTATTGTATTTTGAACTTTTATTTTGATTTTAATTTTTAGTTTAACTATGGAATTTAAAATACTTGGTATCATGTCCATTTAAACAACAACCAAAGCTTGAATATGAAATTAGTATTACATGATATTGATTGAAATCCTTTTAACTATTTTGTGTTGAAATATTTTCATGACTATTAGAAAAGTTTACTTTCATGTTGTTATTTGAGCACATGTTGTTTATATACTTGACCAATTTCATCCGTTAGAGAACAAAATGTTGTTGCGAATAAACTGGAAAGGATTAGACATCACACCTCAAATTATTTGTTTTCACAAGTTATTTACAGCTTGAGCCTCTTAACATGTAACTTAGTTGGCATGGTTGTGCCTAATATTTCCGTGAAGGTTGAATAATAAGTTACTAAGGTTTTATTTTCGATGGTGACTTTTTATTTTCTTTGTTTATACAGGTCAGCTGGCCACATATTGGCCACTATTGTTGAACTGAAGAAAAATTGTTCAAGTTTCTTTCTTTTATGGGGAAGAATGGCTTTAACATTGTTGATGTTGAGGTATATTTTATATAAATACTTTATAGTCTGCTTTAGTCTATATTCAAATGTTCATAGTCTTTCATGTCTTACACTCTGCATTGTATCTTATTTTGTTTTCAGAAAAGGAACTCAGTATCGATGGTAAGCACTAGGATTTCAAGAAAGAGGAGAACAATAACACCATAGTGACAAATGCAAAATAGAGAGAAGAGAATTGGTCTAGTGATACCCTTAAAGCCAATATCCCAAATAAGACACACACATAGAGACAGGTGGTCAAGTCCTCATAGTTGGCGAGCTCACTTGCAATGTATTGGAAACACAATGATAATGTTTTGTAGTGATGAAACAACATTTCATGTGTAAATTGTAGTCCAACCAATGTTAAGTTGGAAACTCATATTGTAATACTTGACATTTCATATAATGTAGATAAATATATTTCGGATTAATCACATCATTAGGATGTGATTAATCCGAAAGATACTTATCTACATTATGGATCACAAAAGTCTTAGATCTAACATTTCATATAATATAATTTATGTGGTTGAAATTATTTATAGTTGCACTTGATATTGTTTAGTATTTTAATTAACATATGTAACTCTTCATTTTCATATTAGATGAACCAGTGCACATTGTATGACATTTTTAAAAAAATTTAGTCGCAGAATTATACTAATTAATTTATGTTGATTAATAATGAACGCATAAAAGCAATATAAAACTACTAAATTATTGTTTTATATTGATTAATGATGAACACAAATTAAATGAATATACGACTAAATTAGTATTTTATAATGATTATCAATGAAAACAAATGAAATGAATATAAACTACTAAATTAGTCATTTATATAATGAATATGAAACTACCAAAAAATATAAATTACTACTACAAATGATTAATTGGTGATTACAAATACCACCTAAAATTTTCATATATATGACTATTAGTAGCTAATTTATAGTATCCTATAACATGAACAAAACTTAGTCATATTTATTTGGTCATTAATTGGTTTCAAACGATGACTAAAATTTGCATATATATGACTATTAGTAGCTAATTTACAGTATCTTATAATAGGACCAAAATTTCGGTCATATTTATTTGGTCATTAATTAGTTTTCTCAGATGATCATATAGTAATATATTTTGTTGTTATTTGGTCGTTAATTGTGGAAATTAATGACTGAATTAATGAATAAATTAATGACAAAATTAATGACTAAATATACTACTAGACGATAAAATTGAGACAATCAATTAATGACTAAGCTAAAAATGACTAAAATTTGGTCGCGTTATAAGATACTGTAAATTAGGTACTACTAGTCACTGACTGAAAAATGGTCGTTATATGCAAATTTTAGTTGTTGTTTTAGTAACTAATTAGCCATTTTGTACTAGTGACCTTAGCTAAATTATGCACTCATATCTAGTTCACCACAAAATTTAATCAAATAGATAAGGAAAGTCATTAAAAACAACATCTGCATCTTCCTAGGTAGCTGAACATGGGCTATATTGGTCCCATTGGACCTTTACTTGCTCAAACTCATGATTCTTGAGCTGACAAACCCGAAGGTCTAGTATACAGAATGGTTCGACCTAAAGGAATCCCTCCTCAGAAACCTGTAATTTCTCAAATGTTAGCACATGGGATGGGTCAAGTACATATTTTATAAGCATAGAAACATGAAACACATTATGCATTCTTCTTAGATGGAATGACAGTTCGAGCTTATAAGCAATTGGTCTGATCCTCTCTAGGATCTTAAATGGGTTGAAAAATCTAGGGGATAACTTTGTTCCCTTACCAAATCTGAAGGAAATATTAGAGGGTTTGACTGTAATAAAAACTTGGCTTCCTTCCTCAAAGCTTCTATCAATTCTCTTTGCATCAACATAACTTTTCTGGCGATCCCTAGATTCTTTTATCCTCTGCTTAATTATTTCCATTTGTTCTTCCATTTCTTGGAGAATTTTAGGTCCCAACATGACTAGATCCTAGCTCAATGGAGTACGACATGGTATTCCATATAAGACCTCAAAGGGAGCTACCTGAATTGAAGTGTGATAACTATTGTTGTATGAAAATTCCACTAAGGGAAGGTATTTCTCCCACTAATTTTGTTGATCCATGACATACATTCTGAGCATGTCCTCTAATAATCAGTTTACTCTTTCTGTTTTCCCATCTGTCTCTGGATGATATACAATACTGAAGTTTAGTTGTGTTCCCATGGATTGTAAAAGGATTTTCCAAAATCTAGAAGCAAAGCATGCATCTCTGTCAAATATTATTTTCTGGGGCACTCCATGAAGGCAATTAATTCTTTTAGGAAAGCTTGAGCAATAGTTGGTGCCTCGAAGGCGCTCTTAACTAGAATGAAGTGAGCTCTCTTATTTAATTTATCAACAACGACCATAATTTAGTCATGTATTTGGGAAGTCATAGGTAAAACCCAAAAAAAATCCACCGAAACCACTTCCCACTTAGTTTTTGTTATATCATGGGGTTGTAAAAGACCTGCAGGGTGATGATGTTCAACTTTAAATTGTTGACATTCTAGACAACGTGCCCCAAAATGAGTTATATATTTTTTCATTCTTGTCCAAAAAAATAGTTGTTTCAAATTTGCATACATTTTCTGGGCTCCTGGATGTGCAACATATGGAGCTTGGTGGGATTACTTCATTATTAATTTATGAAGTTCATCATCAACCGATACATACATATTACCATTATATTGTAGCAACCCATCCTCATCTAAGGTGTATCCTTCCCACTTGGATGTCGTTGGTACTTATTCTTGTAAGGTGAGTTTTATTTGTTGGTATTGCGGGTCCCATATTAGGCAATTTAGAATATGGCTTCTCAAGTCTATCTTCACTAACAATATTGAATGAACTCTAGGTATCTTGCTTAGAGCATCTGCAACCTTATTTTCTTTCCCCTTGATGTAGGATATCCTGAAATTATATTCACTAAATAATTCACTCCAACGCCGTTTTCGAGCATTAAAGTGATTTTGGGTGGATATATGCTCAAGAATTTTATGATCCGTTCTTAATTCAAATTGGCACCCCATCAGATAATGTCTCCATAGTCTCAGGGCCATTACAAATGCAACTAATTCCAAATCATGTGTGGCATAATTGATTTCATGGGTCTTGAGTTTACGTGAAGCAAAATCAATAACCCCTCCATCCTACATCAAGACTACACCTAATCCTTCTCCTGATGCATCTGTGCACGCACAAAAGTCTTTGTCCATGTCGGGAGCCTTTAATATTGGGGCAGTTGTTAAGCGTCATTTTAGCTCGTTTAATGCTCTCTCACACTCACTTGTCCATTCAAACTTAACCCCTTTCCTATGGAGGTTTGTGACGACACTTGATATATGTGAAAATCCTTCTACAAATATTCTATAATAGCCCGCCAACACCATAAAGCTGTGTACTTCTTTGAAATTCTTAGGAGTAGGCCAATCCATTATAGTTTCAATCTTGCTGCGATCCACTGCAATTCATTTCCCACTAATGGTATGGCCTAGATATTGAATTTCCTTCTCAAAGAAAGAACACTTAGTAAGTTTTCCATAGCTTATGTTTTTTAAGACATTGAAGTACTAGTTTCAAATGCTCTTGAATCTCCTTCTCATTGCAGGAATAAATGAGGATTTCATCTAGGAAAACTTGAACAAAACGATCCAGATATCTACGGAAAACACTATTCATCAAGTTCATGAAGGCTACCGGGGCATTAGTCAAATTAAATGGTAAAACAATAAACTCATAGTGCCCATATCGTGTTCTGAATGTTGTCTTAGGTATGTCCTCCTCTTTGATTCTTAGTTAATGGAATCTGACCATAAGTCTATCTTGGAAAATACTGAAGCTCCTTTTAGTTGTTCAAAGAGATCATTTATGCGAGGCATGGGGTACCGGTTTCGAATGGTGGCCTTAATTAGATCTCGGTAATCAATACATAACCTAAGAGTTCCATCTTTTTTCTTCACAAATATCACTGGCACACCACAAGGTGATACACTGGGTCGAATGAATCCTTGATCAAGCAGTTCTTTAAGCTGTAGGCTTAGCTCATTAAGCTCTGGAAAAATCATTTGATAAGGTTATTTGGATATGGGTTCTGTTCCCGGTTTCAAGGAAATGGAAAAATAAATTTCTCGAATAGGAGGCAAGCCTGGTAGCTCTGGAGGAAATACAACTGAAAATTCAGAAATTAGTGGGTGCAAATTATCAGAGGACTTCCCATCGACACTAACCATTTCGACTGCATAAATCTTACATCCTGTTAGACTCCTATATTTTTATAGTATCAGAAGATGAATGCCTATTCTTTATATTTTTCATGTCGAAAATAATATTCCATGACTGTCATTTATTTTTATAAAGGAAAGGAGATCCTGGGTGACAAAGGGGTCAAATAAGTCCATCTACCATTTGATTCATTTAAAAGAGGAATTTTTTTTCTGATTAAGTGTGATGGAAAGCCAAATCTCACTGCCTTCATTATTTTTCATTTAAAATCTCCATTACCTTTCATTTTACCTTTTTCTGACACTCCCATGCTCTGAAATGCCATTTTAAACCCTAAACCCCCTATATATAACCTTTTCCCCTTTTCCATTAAAAACATGTAAAAAACCCAATTTTTTACAATGTTTTTAATTAAAATAATATTGGGCCTCCAAATTTAAATACCTTACCCCAATATTATTTTAACCCCCTCCACTCTTAAAGTATTTCTATTTTCCCACCTTATACTAATTCTCGCTTATCTATATTTCCCGCCCACCACATTAACCTCGGGTCCCACTTTTAATAAACCTATTTATTACATCACTCGACCCCTATTATGTTAATACCATGAATTATTTTATATTAAAGCCTCCGCTTTAAACTCCCTCTCTGTTCTTAATTTCAATTAACTCTCTGTTTCATTAAATCACTCGACCCCACCTATCAAACCAACCCACTATTAATCTGACTCCCGACAATCGTTGGATCTCAGCCACCCGATTTGACAACCCCCGATCCCTTTCGCGCCCCCAATTGCTCGCCGTTTAGAACCTTCGGGGGGTTGTGAAATGGGCGGTTTTGCAACCCCTCCCATCTTCCATGCATCATCCCCATGCTTTATCGTGCTCCTTGATCATAAACCACCAAACCTATTATCACCACACGATAAAACCACAAACCGCCTCCTCACATATAATAAAACGACCCCCTGTTTTAAATTAAACCTGCTTACCTCACCCTGTGCTATGTAATAAACCGTAAAACCACCTCCACACCAAATATAAAACCGCTAACCATTTGAAATATTATGAACTATGTGCTATTGAGGTAAAATCCCGAACCACTGTGATAACCCCTGCGACGTTTCTAAAGAGACCTAGAAGGCCATTACTAAATGAAGAAATCGAAAAACCTCCACTATCCGGACTTCTTCCATAGATTTCCCAAGTTCCCTCAAGCCATATCACCTCCCTGCAAAAACACTGTGTTTTAAATTAATAATTGTTTTTATTTTTGCAGGTGATTAGCATACCAGAAGATGGGATAAACAAACTTTCGGTTCTATTTCCAAAGAATTGTTTAAATCCGGACTCTCTGGATTTCAGTCTAAAGGCCTTATTCACCAGAATATTATGAGCATAAATAAATAAAATAATGATTATCAAGGATTATACATTTACTCCGCAATAACAAAGTTTATTCAAAGTAAAATATTTACTGTGAGGGTGAAAGGTAAAATAAGTAAACAGAGCAGTCAAGGTAAAGATGAAAACAGATAAAAGACACAGTTAAAGGACATAGTTAAGAGAAAGGAAAAGCGAAATGTTAAGATCACTCAACATTTACCTCTTCTCAACCACATTAGGCCACCTCCAGCTTAATTTTGATTTAATGAAAGCTACCAAATTTGATATTATAGTCAGAGATATTTTAGCATCAGTTCAGAAGTTATTATAAAAGTTAATTTTGTAAGCATTTGGTCAAAGATATTTTAAAAGTTAGCTCAGGAGTTAATTTGAAAGTTATTGTTACAGTAGGTTTGCCAGAGATATTTTTGGCTTGGGCCTTGCATGGTCATAATTGTCAAAATTTCATTTAATCTGTAGTAAATGCAGTCTGTCACCCTAGATTAGGGAAACCACCTCAGTTGCAGTTAAATACTGTATGTATTTTCATTATCAAGGGTTGGACTTTGTTTAGACACTGAGTTGCAAATATTGTTGTATTGGAGCACCATAACTGTTTTTGAGTTGGACATCAATAATACAAGCACGTTCAAAGTATCCTTGAGCTATGTTAATGGTGATGTTATCCCTTTTATGCTAATGTTTCCCTTTTTTTCCATACTGTACATCAATTTCTCTGATAGTAAAATAGAAATTTTAGATCAAGATATGCTGCATGAGCACCTTAACTCTGTCTGTTATTGTTATCTTAATGTTTTCCTCTAAAATTATAACTAAAGAATTCTTAAATGCTCTTTAGTATTACTGGACTGTTGTCTTGAGGTTTTCTTTGTGAAGTAAAGCTAAAGAATTCTTAAATTTTCTTTAGTTTTACCAAACTGTTATCTTAAGGCTTTCTCTGAAGTTTAGTTACAGTATTTTTAACTGCTCTTTAAATTTCATTGAACTATTATCTTGAATGTTTTTCTCTAAAGACTTGAATGCAGAATTAGGAGATTGTTTGCTCTGCATTTATGTTGAAGTATAGTTAAATAATTCTTAATTTCTCTTTAGATTTACTGAACTCACAATTTTCTGCCATCTCATATTTATCTTGCCACAGAAATACATTTGACATAGTTAGCTTGCCCTGTGAAAACCCTTGAAAAGTTGATGTACAACTCAACCCTTTATGACTCCATAGCCCAATGGATTAAGCTTTCCACATTCTATCTATCCAACCAAACAAACAAACAATCAAACAAACAACCCCAATCTTTATAACTAGCCTAAAATTAGAAAATATAATCATAAAGCTAAATCAGTTAATCATAAATACATAGAGAGCCCTCTCTGAGCCCAGGAAGGCTAAGTCCTGGAATCCAAAGTGGTTTGATGTTATTCTCTGCTATTTGTTCTTGCCAATCTTGCAAATTATAGGGATCTAACATAATGGCAACCATACTGGGGAACTTATTGAGAAAACCTACTATTATCAAAACTCAAATAAAAACCCAATTAAAATACTGTGTGGATTAAGTATTTTTTCACAGATTGGTTTGTTTTTTCAGCTATTATAAAAATTTCAACCTCTCTACGCCTTGGGTCTAAATTCTGGCTTCTCGAAGAATCTGTACCAGATCCCATCCTGTCCCAAACCCTCCTGCAATAGTTGAAAATCTAGAGAAAATGCTAAGGAAAACTCATAGATCTGAGAGTTCAACTGTTAGAAAACCTATTCACAAGGAAATTTCCCTGCCTAAAAAGCTTAAAAACTTCCAGGATATCCAATTTGACTCACACTTTGGAAAAAGCTTGTTTAGGACTAAATCCGAGAATTGGATAAACTAGCCAGTTTTTGATCCATCCATCTTACAACATAGTACTATTGCAAAAGCCTTTACCCCATTTCATACACTTGTTGTTCACCTTCCTCCATTCAACCCTCCACCTCCCTTTATCATCCCCCCACTTGTTAATCCCCCTTGTGTTTCTCAACCACTAGCCATGGAAACCTGGTATGCCCCATTAGTCCTACCATTTCCTTTAGTGCCTCTGCCATAGGACTATTAGTCCAAAATCCCTATATTTGATGAAAATAGTTCTACAACTGCTCAACAACATGTGGATAGAATGGATGATTATTTTGATCGTCAAGAGATAGATGATGAAACTATTAATTTAAGAATGTTTTCTCAAAGCTTAGGGGGAGAAGAAATAAAGTAGTTCGAAGGCCTAACCCTTAACATTATACATGACCTCCCTGCTTTTCACCACTGTTCCCAAATAAATGGGAATTCAAGAAAAATCCTCTCCAAATCTTGTTAGAATATGAAAACATCAAGAGAAACGTTGGAGAGTGTCCAAGATTACTGCACTAGGTTCAATAATGTATATAACGCCTTCCCTCCTCACATGAAACTCCCACAAGGTCTATCCCTAATGAAATTTCCAGATGGTTTCGACCCATAGATGGATTATCAGCTAAGAGAAAGAGACCCTCCTACATTAGAAGACATGCAGAGGGGTGTAGTAAGTGTGGAAGCAAATCTGATTACCAAAAGGGCTAGAATGAAAAATGAAAAGAGAGTCTCATATAGGGAAGAGGCTGTAGCCTCCACATCGGATACTAAGATTGATAACCTTGTTAAAACCATGGAGAGGATGATGGAGAGAATCAACCTAAATGAGAGAGCTTTCCCCAAAGAAAACCAAGCAGCTCCTCAGAATAGAAACTAGAACCAAAACCAAAACTTTATGAGAAACCCCCCTTAAATAAGACACAAGGAAAAGAGAGGACATGACCAGCAAATTAGGCCTCCTTTCCAAGAGAACTATGCTGATGAGGATGAGGGGATGATTGAAGAGCCAGAAGAAAGTCAAATTAATCTAATGGGAGTTAATGATGAGGATAATGTTTTCCTCACTGAGGAAGAGCAAGGCATGTTTGCCCCAACTCAAATTGAAGAAGAATGCAAAGAATATGAGGATTATAAACAAGGATTCAAAAATGCTATCATGGAGGTGCATAGACAATATGACTTCAGAAGCAAGAAAGCCTAGGACATTCCCAAGAGAAATAATTCTGAAAATTCTGCTAGAAAGGCCCCTGAAACTGATCTTGAAAAGACAACAGAAAGTTCAAATAAAATGGCTAAATTTTTTTATAAAAATAAATACAGTCTAGAAAGCAGCACTAGTAAATCAACTATCAGCCCTAACAAAACTGATCCAGCTGATATCCCTAATGAAAATAAACGATATGAAGTTGCTTCAAAAATAATATCTGATAAAACTGATTTAAATCTGCCAAAGACACAAACACCATTTAGTATTGAGAATGAAAGTGCCAAGATAAAGATATCCATACCTCTCACTGAATTGGTAGGCCAAGATGTGTATAGATCCCAAGTTTTGAAAGCACTAAACATAGGAGAAAATACTAATACTGTAAATTTAAATGTTGACAAACCCAATCTTTTGTTTGGGCATGAAGTAGAAGGTAAATTCCAAGAGGGAGGTATTCACCCATTTTATGTCAGTTTGAATATTCATGATAAAATCCTCTATAATGTCATGTTATATTTAGGAGCTTCTCATAACCTCATGCCAAAGGTAATTATGGAGAAACTTGGCCTTGAGATAACTAGACCATACAAAGACTTGCAAGATTTTGACTCCAGTAGAGTCAAAATGTCTAGGCCTGATCAAGGATCTTTGTGTTACTTTAGCACGAATACCAGCCAAAAGTCTAGTAATGGATATTGTAGTGGCTAATATTCCCCCTAAATATGTCATGCTTCTATCACATTCATGGGGAGCCAAGCTTCAAGGCACCCTCCAAATGGATATGACCTATGCTACCATACCAATATTTAGTCAACCAAGAACATTGTATAGGGAAACTCATATGAAATACATGGTGAGTAGTCAATAAAAGCCTGATAACTCCCCCCTCTATTCTATCCACTCAGACCTTGATTCATTTATCCTTTACAATGATGAAAACATTAATGAACAAGTAGAAGTTAATGAACAAATAGCTGAAAAAGAAGAAAAAAAGGAAGAACAGCCAGACCAAATAGAAAATGAACAACATAAGTCTGAACCTGAACCTCTTTGGAACATGAGTTTTGACAGTTCTTGTGGAAAAACTGTATTAGGAGCAGGTGTTTGGGTACAAAACACTAAGAAAAACCACGCAGAAGGTCACTCTTACAAACTGAATTTTCAGTGTACAAATAATACAACAGAATATGAGGCACTCCTTTTAGGGTTACAATTACTGAAGAAATTAGAAGCCAAAAGGATCTCTGTCCATGGGGATTCTGAGCTAGTCATTAGGAAAATTAAGGGAGAATATTAAGCTAAGCATCCTAGATTAAGAGCATACAGGAACGCTGCCCTTGACCTCCTAAAAATATTCAAATAATATGACCTTGCCTCTATCCCAAGAAATCAAAATATCCTTGCCAATGGACTAGCATTTGCAGCCAACACTTGTCAACTACCTCATCCTAACAAACAATACATAGTACAGGTTAAACAAATACCACCGGTCCCTAATAATATGAGATATTGGCAAGTTTTTGAAGATGACCAACAGATTAAATATTTCCTGCAATCCAAGAATGAGTCTAAGCTTCCAAATTCAAACTTTGATCATGAAGAGGATTTATCTAATAAGGAACAAACATACAGAGAAGAGTCCCCTCATAATGCTGGTATAAATATGTTAGCAAAGAAAGACTCACATAGGACAGAAATGTGTAAATATCCAGAAAAAGAAGAATTTGAAGTGCTACAGTTCAGGGACAATACCCTGCCAAGAGGACTTTACCCTCTAGAAGAATTTTTTGATTTCAATGATGTTGCTAGAAAGCCAAAAATGGAATCCACTAAAGCAAATGTAGAGGAGTGCAATCTGGGCAGTGAGAAAGAGCCCAAGATGGTAAAGCTATCAAAGACACTGCCAACACCTATAAAACAAAAATATATTGAGTTATTTAAATAATTTATTGATGTGTTTGCCTAGAGTTATGAAGACTTGAAGTCTTATGATACTGATATCATCCAACACAAAATTCTGCTCAAAGAGAGCCAAAATCCCTTTAAATAGAAACTACGCAGAATAAATCCTATTCAAATTCCACTGGTTGAGAAAGAGATAAAGAAAATGTATGATGCTGGGATAATAGTCCCATTCAGGTACTCCGAATGGGTTTCAAATTTTGTATCTGTAAGGAAAAAGACAAGATAGATTAGAATCCGCGTTGACTTCAGAAATCTAAATAGGGCATCCCTGAAGGAAAACTACCCTTTACCAAAGATGGACCACATATTGCAAAGGGTAGTAGGCACCAAAAGGATCTCTCTTCTAGATGGCTTTTTAGGGTACAATCAGGTGTTGCTGCATCCAGATGATCAACAAAAAATAACTTTCACTACACCTTGGGGCACCTTTATGTATGTAAAAATGCCTTTTGGATTAATGAACGCTGGAGCCACTTTTCAAAGAGCAATGGACATTTCTTTCTTAGAAGAAATAGGTTTCTTCATTGTAATATATCTTGATGATATCACGGTCTATTAAAAAACTGATGAAGAACATCTAGTTCATTTGAGAAAGGTCTTTGAGAAATGCAGAAAGTACGGTCTATCTCTGAATCCTAAGAAATATTTATTTAGCCTTCAAGAAGGAAAAATTCTAGGTCACATCATATCTGAAGAAGGGATCAATATTGACCCAAATCGGATTCAGGGAATATTGAAAATCAATCACCCAAGAAATATCAAAGAGCTGCAATATTTCATTGGAAAGATAATTTTTTTAAGAAGATTTATACCAAACCTTGCAGAACTCCTGAGGAACATCACCAACATGATCAAAAGAGGGTTAGGAGTCAAGTGGATCAAGGAAGAAAAATAGTATTTTTACCTAGTGAAGCAAGCACTTACACAAGCACCGGTTCTGATCAACCCTAACTTCACCAAAGATTTCTTTATATTTTCCTTTGCATCAGAACACACAGTTGTTGCTGTATTGCTGTGGAAAAATACAAAGGGACAGGAGCAACCCATATAATTCTTCAGCCAAGATTTAAGAGATGCACCTTTGAAATATAATATCATGGAAAAGCAAGCTTTTGCCTTAATCAAAGCACTAAAGGATTTCAGAGTCTACATTCTGCATTCACACATCATTGCATTTGTGCCCCATACAGTGGCTAAAGACATCCTAACACAAGATCCTGATGGAAAAAGAGGTGAATGGATTGCTTTCATCTTGGAGTATGATTTAGAAATCAAACCCACCAAATTAATCAAAGGACAAGGGCTGTTTAAAATAATGGCTGAAATAAATTTTCAAGCACTAGACATCAATATGATTCACTCATTGGATGAACAAGAGGAGCTGGCGACTCCACCTATTGAGGAAGAATTCCTAAATTCTCCCTGGTATTCATATATACTATAGGTGCTCTTTAATTTAAATGATCCTTATGGTTTGTCCAAAACAAAAGCCATATTTCTGAAATTAAAAGCTGTAAATTTCTGCATTCTGGAAAAAGTTTTATATTGGAAAAATTCTGGTGATGTATTGCTTAAACGTTTGCCTAAAGAAAATGCAGATAGGATTATGCATGAATTTCATGAAGGGGATTGTGGAGGCCACCTCTATTGGAAAACGACTGTTAATAAGATCCTTAGGGTTGGTTTCTATTGGCCTACCTTTTTCCAAGACATCCACAAAATGGTAGTTACCTGTCATAAATGCCAAATTTTTGAGGGAAAAAGAAAGCTGCTACCTTTGCCATTACAACCAATCTCTGTTGAAGCTCCTTTCAACAATGGGGTCTAGATTTTATTGGAGAAATCCACCCTTCTTCCTCTGCCTAGCACAAATGGATCATTACAGCAACTGACTATTTTACCAAGTGGATAGAATCCATTCCTTCTAGAACTGCCACCGACTCAGTAATTATTAAATTCCTTGAAACCAACATTCTGTCTAGATTCGAATGTCCTAGGAAAATTATTACTGATAACGCTGTTGCCTTCAAATCCAAGAAAATGGTGGATTTCTACCACAAATATCACATTAATTTGGGGCATTCTACAACTTATTACCCTCAAGGTAATGGGTTAGATGAATCCTCAAATAAGAGTTTGGTGAACATCATTAAGAAATTACCAGAAGAAAATAAGAAATCATGGCACAATAAATTGGTACATGCACGATGGGCAGACAGGTTGAAAAGTAAGAAATCAATTGATATGTCACCCTATCAGCTAGTCTATGGAACGTATGTAGTCTTCCCAACAACCTTGGGGGTGCCAGTAAGGAATCTCATTCAAGAAGTACAATTTGAAGAGAATGATACACAAAGAAGAGTAAGCCAAACCATTCAGCTGCAGCAATCCAGAGAAGGAGTATATAACAGAACACAACTAGTGCAAGAAAACATAAAGAAAATATTTGATAGAAGGACCAAAGAAAATGATTTCAACATTGGAAACAAAGTGCTGAAGTGGGATTCTAGAAGAGAGGACAAAGGAAAACATGGAAAGTTTGATAACCTATGGAAAGGTCCATACATCATTCATTCTGCAAGGGGTAATATTGCATTCTTCTTACAAGAGATGGATGGAACAGAGTTGTTTGGAGGTCCTGTCAATGGTAGGATGTTAAAGCATTATTTCAGTTAAAAATATTAGTCTGAATTTTCTTCATTGTATATAACATTGCCTAAAAAAATTTCAAAGAGAATACAGGACCAGGTTGAGGCCCGAAGTAAAGGCCATAAGCCTAGTCTGATAAAACAAAAAGAAAGAAAGGAAAAGAAGAAAAGAGGGCAGGTAAAAAGAAAAAGGTAAGACCCATGCAAAAAATGAATGTTTCGGAAAGTGTTGCAAATCAAAATGCCACTACTTTTAAGAAGACCTTGTTCGATCATACGACCTAAACATGACTGTACAAATTTTGAATTTTTGCTTATAAGTTAGAAAATGAAGATTTTCCAAACCATTTAATCTTGGCTTATCAGTAGATAGGTAGAAAATGACATTGGTTCAAAAGCCTAATCTGAACTAATAGGAGAAATAAGGGATAGGTGGTAAGTGAGAGGTTCAAAAGGAAAAATGATGTCAAGGTTTGCAAGTCTAAATGCACCCCAAAAGGAAGAAAAATTATTTGAATCATAGGTTGGGTAGGTATGTATGCAAAAGATCTCTCAAAATACTTGAGCATGTTCAAAGTTTTCAATTTCAGGTTGTTTATTTAGGCTCAAGATCAAGTTTTTTTCAGGCCTCAGTTTGCAATAAGCATGGATTTCAATTTTTAAAAGGTCACAGTCACAAAAATTGAAGCAGATCAGGATTACAGTGGGGTTCGACGATAAATCAAATTTCTTTGGTCTATAAAATTCTTGAAACCTCCTAAAGGAGCTACCATCCCGATTGGAGCCCTTGTACAGCTCTGTATTTTACGGTATCAAATATGACTGCTATTCCTTATATTTTCATCTTTGAAATAATATTCCATGACTATCATTTATTTTTAGAAAGGAAAGGAGATCCTGGGTGACAAAGGGGTCAAATAAGTCCATCTACCATTTGATTCATTTAAAAGAGGAAAATTTTTCTGATTAAGTGTAATGGAAAGCCAAATCTCACTGCCTTCATTATTTTTCATTTAACCTCTCCCTTACCTTTCATTTTACCTTTTTCCGACACTCCCATGCTTTGAAATCCTATTTTAAACCCTAAACCCCCATATATAACCTTTTCACCTTTTCCATTAAAAACATGTAAAAAACCCATTTTTTACTGTTAGTATGAATCTTATCGCAAGCGTACGAAAAATGCTCACTTTAGCTGTGCATAACAAACAACCCTAACAACAAAGATGGCTGCCAATATCTTTAGAATTGCAATTCGTTGACCAAGATAAATTCTGCAAAATTATAGATCTATGCATTAAAAGATATTAAGCAGTAAATAAAAGCAAGAGTTGCTCCATGCATCCAATAGACAAGACAAGATTGTTTTAAAGAATTTTTGTATTTTTTGACACCTAGGAAGGGAACATAGAAAGATGTTACTAGTCCCCCTCAATGGGATGGGTTCTTATAAGTCCTCGGCACTTTATATATAAAATCCCTCTCTCTTGATGGTGTGGAAAACCCAGAAAAAAATGGAACTCAAAGGGAGTTCACAAGGAAAATAGTGGCAAAATATGACAATGATGGTGGATCAAAGTCAGACCAAAAGTATAGATTCAGAATGATCTTTAGGCAAAAAAAGGTAGGGAATGAATGGAGAAACCCTTCTATTTATAAGAAAATATTGAGTTAGTCTAGATATTGGTGTATAATTAAAAAATTATTAACCAAATCAATATCCAACTTTCATGGAATATTTTATTATATTTGTGGAGGGAAAAAGAATTTGACTTGGGTCAAATCCATTTATTTATAAATAATAAATAAATAAATGATTTATTTATTATTTTAAGGATGTGGTTGAGTAATCATCAAATACATAATTATTTATTTAATTATTTATAAATGATTTAGTCAAATTTAACAAGGAATATTATTTAAATAAGGTTTAAATAATTATTCCTAGAAAATAATAAGATAAATAATGATTTATCTAATTAATTTTCTTGTTTTGGGTTAAATATGACCAGGAATATTAATTAAACTACTTTTGAACTAATTATTCCTTGAGAAAAATCAAACAAATGTGGATTTATTCAATATTTCCTCATGGGGTTTCCTGTTTAGACCATAAACAACTTAATAAATGTGGTTTACTAAGCTATTTTTCATAGTGAAATCATTTTTACTTAGGGTAAAATTGGTCTTACATGGTGTACTTTGGTCCATGTAATAGTAACAGGTTAGATGACCAAAAAATGGTGTAATAGATTGCCCCCCATCATGCGAGCGTTAGGAGCTAATCCTATGACCGAAGTACATTGTAAGAACTCAATCACTAGACACCGAAGGGGAAGTCACAGAGAGAGAAATATAAGGTAGAACAAAGCGCTAGAGGACTAGACCCTGAGGAGGCGAGACTTACAGGTGCGACAAGTCTCTTTTATGAGTACCTGTGCTATAGGCGGCGGGGGAGGCATACCCTTGCCCACCGAGACAAAGTACAAAGAATAATGCGTCCAATAAATAAGGGATTGAACTATATAGTACATGCTGGCATAAACATGAGCCAGATAAAAAAATGATAATGAATCCCACATACATATTGTGCTTGGGATAACAACCAGGAATTATACAATAATATCCGAGTACATGAGATATAAGTACAACTAAAGTGCCCCTGTAAACAGGAAAGGGCTCTGAAAATCTGACTGATACATGCAAAATAAAAGGCGCTGCAAGCGGCTGAGGCTAACATCATCAAATCTATGGAGTTGCATCAAAGGCTATAATGAAGAGGTCATCCGGGCATGTGGGGGGCTACCTGAAGGGCCTTGCCCTCATGAGGTATAAAACATCTCACACACACCCGGGCATCACCAGTGCAATCTGCTGCATCATTGAACCATCAAGTATATGGATTTCGATCATGCTGTAAGGAGCTAGAGTTGAGAAACAATCCAGTCGAAGGGAAATAAGGAGTCCCTTTGCCTGATCCGAGGCACTGAACAAGAGTGGAAGATGGAACCAATGTACACCGCCCTCTAGACCTGTCTTCTGGAATGAATGATCTGATGTCGACAAAAGGAGGTCTGCCATAGGTGAGGCAATAAGGTATCCTCAACTAAGGCATGAGAGAAAATAGTAGAGCGATTGACAGACTGGCACCAGGGATGATGATGAAATGGGGGGTACTGAGTAGCGGACAAACAACTTCCCTTGTTAGAGCATAAAGGGCATGGATGACCTGGCAGCGACTAACACAATATCAAAGGGGATAGAGGACTGTAGGGCTGAAGGCCATAATGTGTGACACGAGAGAGGAACCAAGCAATGAAGGATGGAGGACTATAGCGGGATACTAAGGGACTCGGGATAGACTCCATGGATGTGATGATGACTAAACTCAGATGCTCTAAACAAGGGCGACTCGATGATGCTGCTACATAGAAAAGGTCCAATAGGGACCATAAATACATGAGTACAAGATGGTTACTCATGACGAAATTCGACACGAGCATGGACAAGTATAGAGGTAAAGTGGTGCCCCAAGTACAAGTGTTGCAAGTGAAGAAATTCGATTTTAAGGAGTGGTGAAGTGATGCTTCTTGGAAAAAATGTGTCCTGGTGAGGTATCAAATCACGAAAAACTAATAGATACCCATTTGAGAGCTCAGTCAGAGCTTTCCAACAGTACAGACAGTTTGTCAAACTGAGCTACAGTTTGGCTGCAACAGGTGAAAGAAAAATCAGGGGTTCTTCTTTTAATAAGGCATTTTCCCTCCAAATTCACTCATTTGAAAATGTAGCTGTGGTGAATGTAGAGAGGAGAGAATGCCATAAATATTTCAGTGATCATAGCAGAAAAACCGACCTTGGAATCAAGATCCATCAGTTGCAGGTAAGAGGCCTAACCCTACTCTTTCATTTCAGTGGATTGAAAGTTCAGTTTAGGTGCCCTGAGCTTAGGAATAGATAACTTCTCCTCTTCACGGTCAGGTCACACTTTTTGGGGCAATATCTACGACCTGGGTAGCAAGTTTTGGGTAGAAAAGTGCGACCTGTACTAGGATTTTTCCTGAAAAGTGAGACCTGGTAGAGAGGGGGTTTTCTGTGTTGTTTTTTGGCTAAAGGCTAGGTTTTTATGGTTAAATGCAATCTTTCCTTTCTGTACACTGACAAATATGATGGTTTTGTGCAGATATGGTAGAATTATGGATCAAATGGAGAAAGAGAGTCCTAGACACATTACGGTAGGAGATCCGAGAGGATCATGGTGTCCGCAGTGCATTGGCCAGGTTTGGGGTTCTGAAGTTTGTAGAGAACCCTTTGATGAGAGCTGGAGAGCCCTTGTTGGCCCGGATTTTAAGTTATTGGGATCCATACCATGAGGTCTTTATAGTGCAGGGGCACCAGATCGAGTTGACGGTCCAGGATATATATTTTCTAACTGGTCTCCCACCACTTGGGATGGTAGGGAATACTCAGCCAATGTTACAAGGAGGGTGGAACATCATGGAGTTTGTAGAGCGCCATTTTCGACCAGGTATCCATGTCAAGGGGACACAGATACCCACTAGGGATCTAGAGAGGTTAGAGACCCATGTTGTGGCTGCAGTGGTGCTGTGGATCCTGGGAAACCAGGTGTTATGTAGGTAAATCCTCTCTGCGGACAGAGACGATCCCTCTAGCCCTAGGGTGGGTCTAGAAACAAAAGGACACGTTAAGTTGTTGCTTCCTAGTTAATGAATGAACGAAAGACATGGTAGATTGAACTACCTTGAATCTAATGCTGTCATCGTTGAAAAAAGAGTAGTAGCCTCTCGCTCTTGTCTTGGAAAATGACAATCCGTTCGCTATTACGCCCAGATACCTGCACATGTAACAAGAAACGAGAACAACATACGACATCGTAGTTTCATTCACAACTATTAACCAGTCAAAGAGGGCTAAAGCTATCGCATTATACAAACACCATAACACAATAGGGGAACCAAAAAGTAGTCATGTATATATAAGTAGAAGGAAGAGGTACAACCGATGCTTTGACGTCGCAGTCTCCTCCAACGGGGTTCAGCTGAAGCGCGTCTCAGTACCTGTCGAGGGATTCAGATGGAATGAGGACATGGATTCAAACTCTCCTCAACGTGTTTCCTTATATCTATATTTTCTAGTCATTCAACTATAGTATCAGCTCTCCAAGTTCAGCTATTCAGCCATTCAACTAGTTTTTACTAAGAGGGATAACTTTTTTTATAGAAGAAAAGGAGGAGGTTGGGATCCCTACAAAGGTGGGAGGGAGTTCTATCCTTTAGGAGAGTTCCAAGGGAGGTGGTAACTACTAACTGAAGGAGGGAATCCATGGTTGTTTTAGTTCAACCACTCCCAATGATGCATCCTTGAGGTGGTTGGAATAGAACCTTCGCCTCTATTTTTTTTAAAAATTCCATAAACATCTTGGCACGGGCACTTAACTGGGATAGAGTGCCAACTAGCGTGGGCTCAGTGTTAATTTTCCAGCTTTGCGTGGGAGTGTAACTGGCTACTCACGCCAAGGCAAAAACAAGGGTTTTTACAGTTCTGCTGAGGGAATTTTCAACAAGAGGAATGTTACTCTCATGAAAAGGAATGCAGTGATGGTTTTTTCTAGGCATGACACTGCTTATTGGTCAAAGAAACGACCCTCCAATGGGTGAGATGGGGATTGCAGGGGCAGTGACAAAATGTTGTGTAACAGATGCCCCCTAAAGCATGAGGTCTGAGGGAGAGGGAGGGGCGAAATGATCTATGAGAACTTGTTCGAACCAAACACCGCTGTCGAAAAACCTGCAATTTAAAAGTACAACTGATATCTCTGATACATGAACATGTGGCATGGGCGCAGCCATATATATAGAGTATATATAAAAACCGATATCCAAGGTATGGACGCAACCATCTTGCAGTAAGGATCAACAAATACACTTAGGTATGGTTGTAGCCATCCAATCAAAAGAGTCATGTAATAAGTTATAATAATTCACCAAAATCCATAGCCTGGACTTTATCAGACAAAATCCAGGGTCTTGCGCTCCATCTCGACCCGAACAAGTACAATTTCAGGCATGCGAATATATGAGCTGAAGTCAAACATGCCAAAAAATCACCTGATTACCAACCAATGATGAAAGCTATTAACAGGCACAAGAGAAACCACCAATAATTATAATGGCTCTTAAGGTACAACCGGTACAATCTACGAGATGTGAAAAGTGATCTGGCGTCGAACATCTGCAGAATCACTTGATCGAAGGCCAATAATGTGGACCTTGCGTTGAATGCGAAAAACCTGCCATTAAGGCATGCAGGCTCCAAGGCACCAGAATAGAGTCTCTCGATCAAATTCCTGGATAATGAGTTGAAGTCGACAGGCAGTGACTTGATCGAAGGTGGGCCATAATGTTTCCCACATCATCGATACGAGATAGAGGAACATGATAATAGTGAATAAGGACCAATGGAGAATCAAAGGGCGGTTGAAAACTGCACTGGCAAACTTCTCGTGAACATATCTGCAGCATGACATTGGATTTGGCAGTATTTTACATCAAAGGATCTAAAGTCATGAAGACGTGGCAAAGAGTGGATGAGAGGTCAAAAAAGATTACCCAAACCCAAGGAGGAAAAAATGACGAAATGAGATGTCCCCAACTCGACATGAATGTAGACAAGTGCCATGTTCAAGAGCGACATACTGCCAACATAACTAAAACTAGGTTCCAGATTTCCCCCACCATTTCTGGCGAGTACCCCAATTATTTTTTAAAACAAGCTTGAAAGGGATAGCATATGATTGTACTGTAAGTTTGTCCTTCGGACAAATCCATCCTACTACATTTTACGAGCCCTAGGAAGGAGGAACTAGAGTAATGTCATGGCGACGAAATCCGATGTCATCAGGGTGTAATGAGTTTGACAAAGGGAGAACTTGGCATATTTTCATGTTTAGAGAGTTTGAAAAGAAGGCAGAAAAGAAAACTCCATCATGGCCCTTTTTGTAAATAGTCTCTCAGATCCGAAAAGGTAGAAACTAATATCTGAAAGAACCTCTTAGCCACGATAGGCTAAGGTATTCCTTTTTCGTAAATAATCTATCCCAGCCTGAAAAAGGGGTAAACATATACTGAGTAGATATTGTTTCACAGCCATTTAACGAGTTCAAAACGACAAGAATATCGACAATCTTTTCAATTTTTAAGAGTCAGAAAAGAGCTGAAAGTTGACTCCTCCTGAAGGAACGAGTGGTATTAAGGGTAGCTACTAGTTCCGGCAATGGTGGAACTGCTTAGAACAAGATAAAGGTTAAGAGGTTGGCTAACAAGACCACTCATTGCAGCGGTTCCTCAAGAATGAGTAAAACAATAAAGTGAAGGTATATGATCGACCAAGTAGATGGTGATGATGGAATGAGAAAACCAAGGCTCATCTAGCAAAATAGGCTGATAAAATGGCAATCACAAGAGAAAAAACAAGAATGGTTTCATTTTTACACAAGCTTGAAATCAGGAAACTCTACTTGAAGTTGGTTTCATTTTTACGCAAGCTTGAAACAAAGATAAACGATGCTTAGAAACCAGTTTAATTTTTACACAAGCTTGAAATGGAAACAAACTATGCTTGAAATAAGTTTTCATGCCCCCAGCATGGTGACTCAATTCGAGGTACATGCCCCCCAAGCTTCAGTCCATACACCGGATGGAGTGAAGGTTCAAATTATGAAATCAGAGAAGGAATTGATTGATATCTTACGAGATATAATCAAAGATTCGAATTGAACGGGAATGTGTTTCATTATTTAAACGAGGTTGACACATTAAAAGAACTTTCCTCATCATCTTATTTCATTTTTTAGGGAGCTCGACACAAGGAAAGGAACTATGCTTCGGAGAGCTTGTTTCATTTTTTAAGGAGCTTGACACAAGAAAAAGAACTATGCTCCAAAGACCTTTCATCATGATGAATAAGAAGTCATGGCTTCCAAGAGTTCCGCACCGGATGGGAGAACAACATCTCGGAAATCAGGACCCAATTCCCCCAACACAAGGTGCGTAACGACACTATCACTGAATGAGGGTTTGGGGTAGGTATCCACATAATTAACTTGTGGCGGGGAAGGTAAAACCAACGGATAAAGATCCAGAAGAGATGATGGTGGGCTAGCTGCCACATCAGGACCAAAGAATGAAAGATGATCAGTGGTCACGATCCGACCTTTGTGTGGAAAATAGATCACACGAAAGAGGGAAGAGACAAGTGTGCCCATGGCATAAGCATAATCTTGCCCCAAGAGTAAATTGAAATCTAAGAGACCTGGAACAACCATCATGTCTATATAGACGGTTTTCCCTCCCAAAGTAATAGGCCACTTCGAAAGGATCCCTAACAGTTGAATGGTTCCTCTGTTAAAAGCCAACAAATTCTGCGTAATAGGCACAAGCGGTGGGGAACCAAAAGCTTTCCAAGTAGTTTAAGACAAAATACTAACATACACACCTTCATCTATAATGGTGCTGGGTACGACCACATCAAAGGTCTGTATCGTGATCTCAAAAGGCACATAAGAAGGAAGGTGATATCCCGAAAATCGACTCCAATCGAAGGAAGCAATCAAACTACTTGGAGGGGGTACCATTGAACTAACATGGTCATCCCCTGGTGTTACCGGAGCAAGAGGAGCATCCTCCTGGACCTCCATTGTGGGAGTAGGAGGAGTAGCTTCTTGAACTATAGGGACGGGAGAATATTTCTCCAAGTCTGAGGAATCTAAAGAAACAAGAAGAATGTGAGGGGGATGAGATCCGCTCTCGACGAAAAAGACTTGATGTACGACAGGCGAGATCAGATCGATCGATTCCTTGACCAATGGTTGGTTGGGAATGGATTCGTGAATTTTAATTTCTGAGGGAATGGGATCAACCAAGGATGACTCTTGACTGATTTTTGAATGAACTAGTGGATGACTCGAAGAAAGATTCTTGTAACCAGCCAGAAGGCAGGGTGCAGAAATAGTAGGTTTGTCCAAAACTCTTGTGGCTTCATCCATGTACGGAAAAAGGTGAATGGGATGATGCCCTTCACACAACTTATAGGGATTGGTAATATTGCCTAGTTTCTTATGAGTCTTATCATGACTAGTCAAAGAGGTGCCACTAAGATGACTTCCAGAAGCCAAAGGCAATGACGGACGACCGTTGGACCATGCTTCAAGTACCTTGGGAATGCCAGGGCAGTCTAGAAGAAGATGGTCACCTTTGCACAACTTGCAAGGGAATTTGAATTTTCGTGGAAGGTTGGATGGTTTCTCTATGGAAGGTGGCTGAGGTGCAATAGCCGCAGAGCTAGCCTCTCTTTTAGCTGACTTCTTCTTTTTCTTCTTCTTCTTCTTCTTCTTAGCCACCTGGTTAATAGAGTTCAGAATTTCACCAGGCGAAGAAGAAGAGGAGGACAAAGAAAAATGTGAAGAAGGGGAGAGGTTCACCTTAGAATCAACATGATGTTGTTCAGGCAGAGGATATGGTTGTACAGTGGGCAGAACACTCAAGACCATAGAGGTCGAGAATAACCAAACAGGAAACCCAACAGTTAACCCAGGAAGGGACAATGTTGCCATATAAGGAGTACCAACATTCCCAAAAGCAGGAAAAGGACCAGGATTCCCTTCAGAGAGGATTCCTTGGGTGGTAAACTTTGGAAACGTTTCCATTGGAAACAAACGTAAAAAAAATCACTAAGGAAGATAAATTTAACTAGGAATATGTCGTGGGCAGTTAATATTTTAAAACATTCAAACAAAACTCTGTCGTTTCATATTTTAAGAGTTGAGAAATAGGAAAAAGGTGACTCTATCACTTTCAGGTTGAAACGAGCATGAAAGGACAAGCACTCGATGATCTTTTCACTTTTAAAGAGTCATGAAAATATAAAAAATAACTTCTCAGGAATTCTAAGCAAGAGGGTGCACCAGGTTTCCGTGAATTGCCATATACACCTTGGTGATCAAATTAAACAGAAATGACCAAGGACTTGACGTACGTGTAGGTAGTCTCCCCGAATGTTGTGTTCGATGTATCACAGTTACAAGGCAGCAGACTCGACTTCCTATGGATAAAAGGATTGCAACCTAGAGGGGTCTCCCTTTATATACGCGACGGTACGGGGAGCACAAGTCTATACTAGCGTTGTTTGAAGCCAACAGGCGAGCGAAAACTACTAGGTTTTAAGACACCGGAACACGTCTCTAGCCTAGACCACTAGAAATATTGCGTTAGGTTTCAATGTTGCCTTAGGTTCATTGAGTAAATTTTAAAGTTAATCTTGAATTAGGTTTCAATTTCCAGGCCCTAACGAATTTGGAGCTCAACTTCCTAAATGAAAACTATATGCAAATGAACATCATTTCAGTTCGATGAATGCTAGTTATAAGAAGGATAGAAATCTTTCAAACAACAACAAACAAAGAAAGTATACGAAGAAACTTCTAATGCATCTAATGCAAAAAATTGAAAACGAAATTCCTTCCTAGATGACAAAGGCTAGTTATGCAAAGGAATGTTTCAATTTTGATGCAACGAAAGAATGCAAAACATATTTTTTAATTTTTCAATGAAAAAATCACACAATGCACTAATTCCAATGGAAAACACAATAAACACTAGTTTGAGTTTTGTGAATGTAGGGATCTAAAATTGAATGATTCAATCGAAGCGAAACAAACACAAAAAAAATCAAACTAATGCATCAAACTTTCAATAAAATAGAGAGAATTTCCCAAATCGACCCAACACTAGTGTTGAGCCCTAGAATTGCCTTCTATTTTACAAACCTTCACTTCATTTCATCATTATTTTATCACTTCATAAGCCTAAAATCAATGAAGAATGATTAGGATTGTTTAAAGGTTACATAAAATTGATTAACATATTGTATTTTCATGATTTTTGCTATTTTAACAATTTTCTGCAAAATAGCTACAGAATACAGGCATTCCGTAGCTGACCGCGCATTCCGTAGCTGATCCCGAATTCCGCAGCTGACCGCGCATTCCGTAGCTGATCCCGAATTCCGCAGCTGTTTTACAGTTTGAGTGGGTTCCAGGTGTCGTCTGAAGGAAAACCGCATATGGGCATATTCCACGTCATGTCTACATGGTTCGTTGCTCACCATGAAGGAAGAAACGAATTCTGTGTATGGTTTTGATACGTGGGAACATATTTAAGAAAGCAGACTTCTAGTAGGACTGTCTCAGTCCAGCTGTCTACAGCAAAAGTACGCAGACTTCAATAAGAGTTTTAATTCAAATAGGAATGGGAAAGACAATAATCCTTCATTATCTCAAGTTCTGTTATGTAATTTTATTATAAATATGACTTGGGAGACCAAGCAACGCTAGTTAGATCTTAGTTAGATTTTGGCTTTTGCTGCCAACCGTGAATACTCTGTTTTAAGTATTTTTCTCCTTTAATGAAAAAGACATCGTTCTAGTGCAAGAGCTGAGTCAACGTTAATTGCATTTGCAAGCTAATTTGGCAGTAGAGGGCCCCTACTGCCCGAGAGGCTCCGTTCAGATGATTTAGATAAGTAGCCTTAGCTTGATTTAGTTTTCAATTTCCAATTTCAATAGTTTTATTAATTTCATGTTTTCATGTTCATTTACGTTACATATTACAGTCAGTCCTATTCTAATGAATTCTTCCAAAATACCTCTAATGCTGAATGGGAATTAACTGTGATATTTTAGGAGTTTAATTGTGTTTTTCATTTTGAGCTGTGTGTTTTATGTCAATTTGCATCAGATAGTACAGCCAGACTTGTTTTCGTAATATGCAATAGATTAGTTTCACTGTGGTTTAATACTCCGGAGATCAAAAAGCGCTTTAGTTCATTGTACTTCAAAGTTATGCTTATGGCATTTAGTTTAATTTTGTTCACCATCTTTCCAGTTTGAATAATTGCATTTTAGCCCAGTTATGGTCACTTTGTTTTCAGTTTGATTAATTGAACTTTAGCTTAACTCTGTCATTTGTATTTCAAAATAGATTAATTGCATTCTCGTTCATGTTTTGCTTAATGTATAGCCAAGTTTCACTAATTAGTTGAATGATAGTTCTGTTCTACTAGACTAAGGCTTCCATTATTTACAAAAACCACTCCTGTTATTAAACTCTTCCAACATATCACTATGTAGACAGGAATTGGTAATATCATTTCATGGCTTTGATTATTCTGCAGATTCTTCTAATTGTGCAACTAGCCTTTTCCTCAAAATTATCTCAAAAGACTTTAACTTTCGAATAAGGCTTAGTAATGACAATTTAGGTTGCAGAATAGAATAGTTTCAGGATCCTTGGTTAATTTAGAGCAGAATTATTCACTGTGTTGCAGAACTAACTTTTCCAAATATGTCCAAACAAATATCTAGTCATGGATAAGATCTGTTTTGTGATATGGTAAATTGTTGTTTAGGAAAACCTCACTGCACTAAAGTTATCCTTTTCTTGAAGTATTCCAACATGTCTCTAACAAATGAATTGGACTAAATTTGTGTTGTGAGTTACTGCCTAGTTTTGCATACCACACATGATTTAGAATTGTTTCTAGTGTGACCAACAATTGCTTTTCATTAACAATTAGTTCCTTCCCTTTTCAAACATAAAACCATAAAACCAAAAACATCAAAAAAACACTAGACACAACGAAGTAGGAAAAGGTTACTTAGGCACATATGGTGCACCACACTTCAGCAGTTTACTGACCCTGGTTGACAATTAAATGAGCTCAATTTAGGAGACTAGATTGAGACCAAACATTTTGGCGCCGTTGCCGGGGAAGTGTAACTAGGTATCCTGATTTCCTACATCCACAAAAACAAAAACAAAAACTTCAATCACCTACCACACCCACTATATCATGTGGTGCAGTAAGAGCCACACATCCACATCATGAATTCATATTTGCAGGTAGAAGAAGAGGTGACAAAGGAGGTTGAAGAAATGGATGGAGATGATGACAATGAGGAAGATCCCTTTGGATTTCCCATTCAAGAAACTGATATCAACATTCAAATGAAGAACATCCATCCATCTGTACTTCCTAACTTCAAAGGTATGAGATCAGAAGACCCGGAAACCTTTCTCTTTGAATTTGAAATAATTTGTAGATCTTATGGCTACTCATTGCACATGCAAAAATTGAATTTGTTTCTGGCAACATTGAAGGATAGAGCTCTTAGATGGTTCATGACTTTAGGAACAAATTCTATAAGGACATGGGATGATATGAAAAGAGTATTTTTGGAAAAATATAAAGATTATTGTATGCACCATGACCTTAGAAATGAAGTCTTCAAGATGAACCAAAAAGAGGATGAAAGCCTAGAAGATTTAGTAGAGAGATTTACTTATAATATCAAAAGATCTAAATTGCATAATTTAGAATCAAATGCATTAAAAACTCTCCTACTAAATACTATAAAGGATGAATGGATTGATCTTCTTAATATTGTGGGAAAAGGAGATGTCTATCGATTTCCATTTCAAGAAATTTGTGAACTATGCAAGAACATATCAAGAGGAAAAGTAAAGTGTGTAAGGTTCCCTCAAGATCCATTTGTGGAAAAAGTAAGTAAGTCAACATCAAGATTGGTAAGTCAAACTGAACCTAAAAATTTGCTAAACATTCTTGGTAATTTAAATGAACAAACTGACATGCTAAGAATGCAAAACAAGCAAAAAGTTGCTTCATTTATATTTTGCCCTAAATGTAGAAAGAAACATACTTTGCATGAATGTCCACTTGATAACATTAAAATGTGTAAAATTTTTGCAGGATCACATACTACTGAAGATTTCCCATCATTACCAGGGTTGAAGGCAATTTACCAAAAGGATAATGGAGCAAATCAAGCACAAGAGCAACTTTGTTATGTAGCTCCAAGAGGGCTATGGCAGCCTCATCAACCCAATATGATGCAATATCCTTATGCACAATATCAAGGTTATGCACAACAATCTCAAGGTAATTGGAAAACACCCTTGCCTTGGCAATCTTGGCCATCTCAATCCCAACCTCAAAACCAACTTTGGAAACCTTGGCCATCTCAATTCCAACCTCAAAACCAATCTTGGCAACAAAGTTGGCAAAGGCCATACAAAGGAAATCCACTTTCTCCTCAATCTTTCCCTCTCTATCCTCAATATCATCATCAATGTTATTCATACCATTTGCCTCCAACACAACTGTGGAGCGATAAAAAGGTGTCTTTGTAACTCCTAATTACCTCACATTAATTGTCAACCCAGAGACGACTTTTTGTTTCAAGAGTGTACTCAGTCTGAGGCGGCTATTTACTCAAGAGTAATGTTTTGCAGTATAGTGCTTAAAATCCAAAAGTAAATGAAAGCTTGAAAAAGAAATCCAACAATAACACAAACTCAAATGCTCTGAAATCCAACTATTCACTCAGCAAACATCAATTGAGGATACAGTAGAAATAACTCATTCCTCTAGAGATTGATGCAATTGAAAAGGCACTCAAAAGAAAGATCATCAAACTGGGAACTAGACAGCATATGTCAATGTTCACTACAGTCTCAGACCTTCTGCACACCAAAGCAAAGATAATGCAAATAACAAGAAATGGAACATCGTCTATTTCTATAAATAGGATTGAACAACAAAACTCTATCCTTGTTTAACTGATATAAATTAAATGAAGCATAAATAAGATCCACAATCTGAGAACTTAGGCAGCGATAGCCAATGTCCTTTACAGTTGTTGATCTCTCACACCATACTAAAGCAATAAATTGAAAATGATAAATCAATAATGCTGCTAACAGAAATGGAATAAACACACTTGCTGTAATAACATTTAAAAGGCAAAAACAAATCCTTGCAGAAAAGGAACAACAACTAAATCTATTGGAAAACCGAACAGCAAAGCTAATGAAATAGAAATGCGCAGCAACTACAGATGTAATTGAATCAGCAACCTTAACCCAACAGCATGAACATTAATCGCAGTTATTGAAGCAACAACAATTGCAGTTATAATTGAATAGTAACATAATTGACAACAATTGCAATTACAAATAAACAGCAATTAAATGAACCACAATCTTAATCAGACAGCGCGGTATTATATTAGAATTAAGAGCAGGACAATTCAAGTTATGATTAATAATTTTGTCACTACGCAATCCAATTATGATTTCACAATTCTGCAAAATGTTCATAAACAAAAGATTGCTGAATAACACAATTTGAAGAAATGAGAAGGAAACCAAACCATCACACGGCAGAAATCGGAAAGATAAAATACAGCAGCAGCGTACTCCACCAGAGGCTGGGCCCTTAGCCACCAGCGGATGCTGCTGGGCTACTTCAGATAAAAAGAATGAACAACAACTCCCGAATCAGGTATTAATCATTAAAGTATGAAATCATTACAACAGCAAATTCTTGAGAATTACATCATGCAACAATCCTTTCTTCCTCCTATCCTATCATGAATTCTTAATTCTAAATCTCTAATTCTAAATCCTCAATTCTCCATCATTTTTCCATCTGAAATCATCCCAAAAATTCCCTCATCTCTGATCTCTGTTTTCATTTAAATAGAGAGAGATCAGAGAGAAGTTACAATAAAGATAAGTATAACATGATTTATATTACAAAATTGGTTTGCTTCTAACCATTTGATCAACAAGAACAAGGCGAATTTAGTTTTGCAGCTGAGATTTGGAGGACGGCTGCAACAACAAATCTCAGAAAATCGTGCTCAAAGAACCCTGTATTTCTCTCAGTACAAGACGAATTTGGGCAAACCGTTCTTCACTAAAGTTAATTGGGTCCGTTCAGGACAAAACCCATGTTCCGGATTTTCCAGATTCTGCTTCATTTGCTCAGAATCTCAACCGCAAAATCGTCACTTCTTATTCCAGCGAATTTCTGAGTTGGCACTTTTAATGATCAAATCTTCAATCTGGAAATTATCTTGGAGGCTAAAAATGGTGAATAATGTTACAACTGATTAATTAAAACTATCATTGATAAAATCATACATAATCATCAATTTATTAGAAATAAAGGAGAATAAATAATATTAATTCATAAGAGCATAAATCATTATAAAATGGATTTAAATAATAAATTATAATAAATGACGTGATGAAGAATGGTAGAAATGGGTGGAATAAGCGTTCACAAGTGATAATAATAATGGCATATTAACGGCCCAACATACCCCCACACTCAATATGTTGCATGTCCTCATGCAACGAAAACATGAATATATTGCATGTCCCCATGCAACCCAAAGACAAAAACCCATGTGTTAACCAAGCAATAAAAAATATGTTCATCTCAGCTCATGAAATGGATAGAACAAATGAATTCTTCCTTACTTAATGAATATTCACTTTTAGTAATCTTGATGAAGGCATAACAATTTTTATATTGACATTCAACTATATGTATATATGAAGTTGCAACAAAATATGATATAAGTAACAGCAAACTTCATTAACCATTTTCTCAAAAACTACAAACCAGATTTTGTTGAAATTTGGCAAGTAAATTTATAATATATGAATGCCTTTATGATCTAAAAATCAGACTATTTTGATGCATGGATCATGAGATATAAACAAAATGACTGTAGCTGAGAGTGCATGATTTCCGAAATTTTATGAACCAATTTATCTTGAAATTGTCTGGGTTTGTATTAATGATACGTCTGTGTTTTCCAAAAATCACAAGAATTGAGTTCATAGTTTTAAAAATATTATGGAAATCAATTTCTACACTGAAATTGTATACCTTAAATGAGAAAGAAAATAGAAAACATCCATCATGCGTAGCAATTCCTCCCCCTCTCTGAAAAATTAGCATGCCCTCATGCGATGCTAGAAAACAAATAGAGGTGGTTGCTACCAGCTGTTGAATTCTATGCTTGGTGTAAAACAACATGGAATAAGGGAGGTGTTGAGAATGAATAAGAATAACAATGGATAATAAAGAATATGAATGGCATAGTCATAAGAAAGAAATGAATGAAAGGAACACTCCCCCATACTCGAAAATGATACGCCGCTGAAAAATAGGGAGTGGTATAGATGTGGACTGAAGGATGATAAATGATGCTCAAAATGGATTTTTTTGAAATTCTCCGAAATTCGTAATAAATCAGAAAATTATGCGATTTTACCTCAAGTTTTACCTCCAAAAATGTGGAATGACATATATGGACTGGCATTTGTTGAAGCTAATGTAGGCAGAGTTGGTGCTGAAAGTGATACAAAAGGTGGAATCCAGGTAAGCACATCATGTCTGAAGAATTGTTCACGTGCGCGAGCCTCTTCTGTTAAGTACAATAGTGTGGTCATGCTATGAATAGAATTTTGCCCATACTTGTTGTTTTCCTGCAAACAAAGCACTATTTGGCATACAATGTTCTTGAATCCATAGTATAAGCAATAGATAAGATGCATGCAAAAATTTCAATCAGAAAAACTTATGTATACATGCAATACTAATATTTTGGCAAATCAACAAGTGATGGCAGAGTGCAGTAATCATATCGCATGCAATCCCATAATGCATACATTCCCCCCTCCAATTGGAAGAGGAATTCCATGACCATAAAGCATATGAGAGGTGTTGTGCTGATGGCAAGGCAAGGAAATGAACAATATAGCAGTGAATGAAGCAGAGTACACATATCAATGATAGGATAGCGGGAGTTATGGTTATAATGAGAGCAGAGTGTGTAAATATAGTTATGAATAAAAGATAGGACGCTTTGAATTGATGATAAGTTATGAAAAAGAGAAAAAGAACAACAATGTGCCAAAAAGATGCTTTACTGATAGTATGCTAGCTGAAAATGATGTGATTGATCATAAAACAATTTCTCATGCATAAAGGTTCAAAACAGGGAAAAAGTTAAGGAAATAACTTCTCTGATAAAAAGAAAAAAAATAAGAAAAGGGTATTATAATAATAATTGACGATAAGATATAACTTCAATACCATAAGCAGCGCCGCTGCTGCCAGCAGGCGTCCATAGCCTCGGCAGGGTTGCTTTTTAACCCATATGAGCCAGAATCCTCAATTTATAACTAGAGAGTTACAGTGCTGTTCTACAGAAGAGATCAGTGTGCTCGCGTGGTAACCAGATAACCACACTGCCATTCACTGGGATGTAGCAAAAGTGATCAGGCCGGCTCGTGATGAGACCTCCTGTTCCAAGGATAATTTGACTATCCAATGGATCATAACCCTGGTGTGGTGGCCATAATGGAAATGTCACTTTCTTACAACCTTATGAACATGGTAGGCTGGCTCGTAATGAGACCCCCTATCCTCCATCTGTGAACAAAATTTTGTTATTATTACACATTTTTATGATAAAAAGAGAGAGGCTCAGTACTCCTTAAGAGCAGGGATGGTGGAAGAAGTTGAACATGTCAATAGAAAAATATACCCATAATCTCATTTATTACAGATAGAGAAGATTATAATCCAGAAGGGTGGAACCAGCATGGTATTAAGATGATCAATCAATATCATGTTCAACAGAAAACAATGCAGTAAAGTAGTATATAAATAATTGTGTCCCTTTTTTTTAAAATAATCTATCATCAAGGAGCTGTCCTGTTAAAGATCATAACGTGAAGGATATTAACTCGCTTCAATAGAATCCATAATTCTTGTCCTCGTAAAAATAGTGTACTTCATGCCATGAAGGGGAATCAGTAAAATGTGGTTGAGATGAACTAGGAATAGTCCCACAAGAGGAAGGAAGGGTTGCTCTCGAAAATAATCCCAAAGTGTTGCTCTTTTGAATGAACAGCAAAAACACTCAAAAAGTGGTGTTCCTTAAAGGAAATGCACAAAAAAAAAACAAAAATACACACAAAAAAAAGTGTGAAAATGCAAATGTTGATCATAAAATGCAAACATGCAAAAAAACAAATTCGCTGTTCACAGCATTGATGCTGAGGATGAATTACACTTTGAATGAAGCAACACCTGAAACACAAAATATAAGAGAAATTAGAAAAGAAACAACATTTTATTTAAAAACAATATGTAAATAACTAAATTAAGTTACAACAACTATGATGTTATGTAAAAAAAAATGATCTCTTTGAAAAATGTTTTGGCAGCAGGGATAAGACATGAATCTTCAAATTGAAATCAATTCTTCATTTGTTCTATTATGAATCCATTGGGTAATGAGTTGGATGAAATTCCTTTGTTTTATTAAAATTTGTTTCAAGAATCACTCGTCCATAAATTGACCTTCTTTTTCTCCTAGGACCTGCAAAAAACGAGTATCTACCTGCAATAAAACATTAAATCATGGAGAAAGAGAGGTGATCGGGCTCCCCTAATCCAAGAATTATGCAAAAAAACAACAAGTAGTTACTCTGTATAACAAATCCATTGAGAAAATAACAAAGTAAAATTTATCTGTCACTTGCGGGAGAGCAGTGGCCAATCATGCTAACCTGCAGTGTTTTAATCACAACTTCTTTGTTTTTCGTCGAAATTGAGTGATTCCAAAGCAAAATGAGAGCTAATTCAAAGGGTTATCTCCAATAGCAATAGGTTTTAAAAATTCAATGCTATGATATGTCAAATTTGTTTAGAACAACCTGCATAATAGAGTCATTTTCGATTACCCAATCTAGACCAACGATTGATATTTCAAGCATAGATTCTTCGTTTGATGTCGGATTCAAATGATTCAAATTGGAAATGAAAGTAGATTCATTTATTTATCTCCAATAGAAACAGGTTTTGAAGAAAAGAAGAATTGATAAGTCAAACACTGTAAGGAACATCCGGAAAAACAGAGTTTTAAGAGTGCTGATTTACGATAGACAGTCAGTATTTTGATCATAACTTCCCCATACGATATCGAAAATGAGTGATTCCAATTGCATTGTAAACTATATTCATAGGGGAATCTACCATAGAAACAGGTTTTAAAAATTCATTCATTTAGGCCTCCAAAAACTGACTGTCCCAACTCTGTTCCTGAGCTGCCCGCTAGACATCCGGTCAATGTTTTGGTTCTAACTTTTTCGTTTCAAATCCAAATTGACTGATTCAAATTGGGTTAGAACGTAGACATCAAGGGCTACCTAGGGTAGAAACATGTTTTAAAAATATTCATTTTTGGTCCCTCAAAACATGACTGTCCCGACTGTTTTTCCAGAAAATTCATCAAGCCCGCAAGCCAAAAAAATGATATTCAAGAATTTTTTCAAATTGGTGATAAAAAAATGAATATAAGTGTTTATAGAATTGTTATTTGCAATATAATTCATCTACATACACAAATAAATTGAAATATTTATCACCGATGTTGATTTCGATAGCGTGTTGCAACAAAAAAAACAACTATTTTTACAAAAAAAACAAAATGCATTTATTTATGTCCTTATTTTATTTTATTTTATTTTATTTTCTCCACTATCCTACTCTTCTTTGAGAATCGAATATGTTTATGTATAAGAGTATTTCCAATGGAACCATTTTAGAAATAAGGCTTCCAATATATACATACCCAAATTTGAAAAATGCATGTTGATAAAAATTAGGGTATGAGAAGCCAACTTCCCTTGAAAAGATGTTGTCAAAAATTGTTGAAGTATGGAGTGATGATGCAAACACGTGATGGAGTGAAACCAATCTTCAATATATCCATTACTTTCTTGATTTCCCATCATACCATGAGGTTCTTGAGCTTTTAAAATGATTTGTTGATGCAAACTAGAAGTAAGCTCATTTTCTTCCATAACTTCTACAATTTTTGAATTTGAAACATTCTGAATCTCATTGTAAGTTTTCTCTAATGGCGCATGTGAGATAGAATGGGTGGGATGGGTGGGTAAATTTGACAGTTCAACACTGTAAGTATGTTGTACTAGTTTATTGTGGTGAGGGTGTGGAATTAGTTGAGCAGGAAATTGTGTATGGAATGGAGCATTGTGATGATGTGGTTGGTTGGGTTGAGTGGATAAATTTGATATGCAAGCAGAATGTTGTGAAAGAGCTGGTGGAGAATATGGAGAATGTGTTTGTGCTACAAGATGAGGGAGAGTAGTCATGCAATCATAAGGTGAACCATGCCAAACTTGTAGATAAGATTGGTGGTTATATTGAAATTGACATGGTTGCCCTAGAACATGAGTATTCCATAATGGATTATGCAAGTAAGAGAATGGAGAAGAAGTGTTTTGAACCATACCTGTAGGCCATGATTTCCATGGTTTTGACCTTGTTGCAGCTTCTTCACCTCTTTGATATGATACTTCCATCCTAGACAAGGAAGAGTAACCATCTATGGGCTGCTCCTTTTGGTCATGAGGGAAAAACACTTCATCAAATTCTTCATTTTTATGAACCTGCAAAACATCCAATTTTGAGCTTAGAGAGCTAATAAAATCAACTTTAAAATTTTCAAATAAATCATTGATTTCAGCTCTTATGTCTCCTATTCTTGTAGCAGATTTGGAAAACAAAGAACAAACATCTCTAGAATTCTTACCAACCTTGGAGATTCCTCTTGAATACCTTATGCACAACTCACAAACATCATCATATGATAACTGAAAAACATCACCTTTTCCTATCAGATTTAAGAGTTCTAAAAATTCATCTTTGATTCCTTTAAGAAGGAGTGTTTTTAAGATTTCTTTCTCCAAATGCTTATATTTTGATTTTTGAAGGTTGTATTGAAATCGATCTACATAGTCCTCCAAACTTTCATTTTCCCCTTGTATCATACTGAAAATATCTTCATTGGATTTGCAATAGTCTTGGTACTTCTTCAAGAATATGTTCTTCATGTCCTCCCATGATTGGATGCAATTCCCACCTAGGCTCATGAACCATCGGAGAGCTACTCCTTTTAGAGTAAGAGGAAACACTTTCAATCTTTGATCATTAGTACAATAATCATATCCTCTACAAAGTATTTCGAACTCAAATAAGAATGTATCCGAATCTTCATTTGCTAAACCATGAAAATTTGGTAAAGATGGGGGAATTATGTGCATTTGTATCACTCCTCCTAGATCTTTGATAGGAAATTCAAAAGTAGAAACGTGAGCCATTTCTTACCATAATATAAGATGTTCTTCATGTGTTTCTTCGAGGCTCCTTCTTCAAATGTTCCTGTCAATCAGTTAGTGAAATGGGTGGTGCTTACATCACCACTTGCATGAGATCATGTGATCCATTTTTTTAAAAATTTCTATCTTTTTCCTAATCATTCACACAAAAATTCAAACATTTATTTCTACCCAACAAAGCAACAACAAATCTGTTAGGAAAGCGGACAGTGGAGCAGGGCTTTTACATGTTCCGCACGTAGGTTCTTACCTTCCGTTTTTAAGATCCAACTCTTCCCTAGCAGGCACTCATCAGATTCACACTACTCTTTAGAAATGGCTACACTGTCCCCGGCAACGGCGCCAAAATGTGGAGTGATAAAAAGGGTCTTTTTAACTCCTAATTACCTTCACATTAATTATCAACCCAGGGACGACTTTTTATTTCAAGAGTGTACTCAGTCTGAGGCGGCTATTTACTCAAGAGTAATGTTTTGCAGTATAGTGCTTAAAATCCAAAAGTAAATGAAAGCTTGAAAAAGAAATCCAACAATAACACAAACTCAAATGCTCTGAAATCCAACTATTCACTCAGCAAACATCAATTGAGGATACAGTAGCAATAATTCATTCCTCTAGAGATTGATGCAATTGAAAAGGCACTCAAAAGAAAGATCATCAAACTGGGAACTAGACAGCATATGTCAATGTTCACTACAGTCTCAGACCTTCTGCACACCAAAGCAAAGATAACGCAAATAACAAGAAATGGAACATCGTCTATTTCTATAAATAGGATTGAACAACAAAACTCTATCCTTGTTTAACTGATATAAATTAAATCAAGCATAAATAAGATCCACAATCTGAGAACTTAGGCAGCGATAGCCAATGTCCTTTACAGTTGTTGATCTCTCACACCATACTAAAGCAATAAATTGAAAATGATAAATCAATAATGCTGCTAATAGAAATGGAATAAACACACTTGCTGTAATAACATTTAAAAGGCAAAAACAAATCCTTGCGGAAAAGGAACAACAACTAAATCTATTGGAAAACTGAACAGCAAAGCTAATGAAATAGAAATGCGCAGCAACTACAGATGTAATTGAATCAACAACCTTAACCTAGCAGCATGAACATTAATCGCAGTTATTGACGCAACAACAATTGCAGTTATAATTGAATAGTAACATAATTGACAACAATTGCAATTACAAATAAACAGCAATTAAATGAACCACAATCTTAATCAGACAACGCAGTATTATATTAGAATTAAGAGCAGGACAATTCAAGTTATAATTAATAATTCTATCACTCACGCAATCCAATTATGATTTCAATATAACAAAGCAATTCTGCGAAATGTTCATAAACAAAAGATTACTGAATAACACAATTTGAAGAAATGAGAAGGAAACCAAACCATCACACGGCAGAAATCGGAAAGATAAACTACAGCAACAGCGTACTCCACCAGAGGCTGGGCCCTTAGCCACCAGCAGATGCTGCTGGGCTACTTCAGATGAAAAGAATGAACAACAACTCCCGAATCAGGTATTAATCATTAAAGTGTGAAATCATTACAACAGCAAATGCTTGAGAATTACATCATGCAACAATACTTTCTTCCTCCTATCCTATCATGAATTCTTAATTCTAAATCTCTAATTCTAAATCCTCAATTCTCCATCATTTTTCCATCTGAAATCATCCCCAAAATCCTTTCCTCTCTGATCTCTGTTCTGATTTAAATACAAAGAGAGCAGAGAGTGGTTACAATAGAGATAATTACAACATGATTCTATTACAAAATTGGTGTGCTTCTAACCATTTGATCAACAAGAACAAGGCGAATTTGGCTTTGCAGCTGAGATTTGGAGGGCGGCCGCAACAACAGATCTGAGAAAATCGTGTTCAAAGAACCCTGCGTATCTCTCAATACAAGCCGAATTTGGGCAAACCGTTCTTTGTTAAAATTAATTGGGTCCGTTCTGGACAAAACCCATGTTCCGGATTTTCCAGATTCTTCTTCATTTGCTCAGAATGTCAACCGCAAAATCGTCACTTCTTATTCCAGCGAATTTCTGAGTTGGCACTTTTAATGATCAAATCTTCAATCTGGAAATTATCTTGGAGGCTAAAAATGGTGAATAATGTTACAACTGATTAATTAAAACTATCATTGATAAAATCATACATAATCATCAATTTATTAGAAATAAAGGAGAATAAATAATATTAATTCATAAGAGCATAAATCATTATAAAATGGATTTAAATAATAAATTATAATAAATGACGTGATGAAGAATGGTAGAAATGGGTGGAATAAGCGTTCACAAGTGATAATAATAATGGCATATTAACGGCCCAACAACAACATCAATATCACCCTCATTTTACCTCAATTCAACCTTTCCCAATATCATCCACACAAGCACCCCAAAGATTCCCCACTCCACTACCTTCACAACCATTTCATATCCCCAAAAATAAAACACCTCAATCAACTTACAAATCTGAGGTATTGCAAAATGATTTACCAGCTGTCATTGAAGAACAACAGCCAGCAGAAGAAGACTCATATGAGGTCCAAGAATCATGGATGTCTATTGATAAAGAGGAGATATTGGAACCAGAGATTGAAAAGTCTCATGCATGCCTATCACTAGATTCTATGAATGAAGATCATATCTCCGAAGAATTGCATTTCATGATAGAGGAAAGACAAGGAAGACAAGATTACATTGAATCTTGGTTCAATTCAGTCATTGGATTCCAATGCTCAATTATTCAATATCTTCTGACATCATCTGAATCAAGACAGTTGGCATCTCATATATAGGTACATATCAAAGAGTGTCTTTCAAACCTGCATATGAGTTCATCTATCATCTTGTTACAGACATGGTTCCACTGGAAGTATTCATATACTTGAACAAGATTTTCTTTTTCAAGTAGAGTAGGACATAAAAAATAAAAATTAAAAAAAAAAATAAAGAGAAAAATAAGTCCTATTGTGAAAACCAGCTTGCTGGCGCAATTGGACATGAGCTTTGTTTGAAAACCAGGCAACTGGCGGGCAAAGTTCACAATAAGTTTTGCAATTTCATGATGGTTTCAATATTTCATGGTTCTTCAAATCATTATTGGTTCTATGCTCGAGTTGGATGATGTGGAATTCCTTAAGGTCCACCTTCCAACAGATCTTGTTCCATCGACCTCAACACTTTATCTGGGATCAAGATTAGAGATTACTTGGAGTGCCTTGGAGCTTGCATTCATCAATGGCAAGCCTCCTCGTTGATAACAATGGGAATACAACAATGTCTCTTGATTGTCAAATCTTGCAGGTGACTCGACTTCGACACATTCATTCGTCCCTGTCAAGATGCATTGAGGTACCTTGAAACTCATTTACATTATCGGTGAGTTGTCTCGCATTGGTTAATGATTTTCATTATTGATCAGTAATCCAATGATTTCTTCCCATGCTCGACTTCGACACATTTATTCGCATGGTAAGAATTGTACCATGAATGCTGGCTTTGATGAAGACTAATGGTTTTATGGAATCAACAACAACTTGCAGCAGTACATTTCATTAGTTTACTGTAGCAGCATGTTCATCTTTTTTTCAATTCAATAACAGCTACGGAAAGTGGCAGTTTCTGCAGCCATTGCTGTAGCAGCCTGTTCTTGTTTTTGCAACTTTTTCCAAAAGGCAGTTTTGGCGCAATTGTTGCAAGAGATTGGAGCAGAAATAAAAAATTCTGAGCTTCTGGGTTTTCTCAGAATATGATAAATTGAGTAAAACGCGGACATAATTTGGAAAAAAATAATTTTTAAGGGCATTTCAGAAGGGTTTTTCAGGCAGATTTTCAATTTTCAGCGTTATGGACAGAATAGGACAGATTTGAGTATTTTTGCACAGCAGCACCTTTTCTTCATCAAAATGAAATTCTGAAAGCATGTAGCAGTGGAGAAGGTAAAAATACACAGTTTCCCTTTGGAATCACTCAATTTGGCCTTAAAATGAGTCCGTGGCGTACTTTTTTGTTGCAACATTGGGCAAAATGAAGGGTGAAACAGGACAGAAATTGATTTTATCATAACTTTCAAACCGTGCATCCGTTGGTCCTGAAATTTTTATGGTAAATGCATTGAAGTATGGTGAATAAAAAAAAAAATTTCAGAAAATTTCAGTGTGTATTTTTCAAGAAATTGGCCAGTTTCACCTACAGCCATTTCTCATTTTCCGGGAGATCCGTGTAACCAATGGCAGAGATTTTTCGTCGGAAAATGCATAATAATATTGGTGACAACCTCAGAAAATTTCAGGGAAGTCTGATGTACCATTTGAGAAAAATTGCAAAATTCATTTCATTCTACAATTCCACTCCATCTCACTCCACTTTCACTCCATCTCACGCCATTTTCATTTCATTTCACAAGTCCACTCCACTTTCACTCCATTACATTTCAAATCCATCTTCCATATTCATACATCATTTCTTTTTACAGATTGCATGTTGCAGCCACATTTTATTCAGCAGTTCTGACGTAATTGTACAGCCTACAAAGAGATGATGATTACAGGAAATTGAAGGATTCTGTTTTGAAGACCAACATGCTCAAAGAGGACCAAAGGAACAACATCAAGCACAACAATTAACAAGGTCAAAATTCTGAGGTAAATTGTGAAAATTATTTTAATAGCAAAAAGTCAAAACATGAAATAGATACAATGTGTATAATCATATGTTTCCTAAAACAACCTATCATTCGAATTGATTAGCCATATCCCTTATCCAACATTCCATATTTCACCACAAGGTCATCATAAATTCTCCATCAGATCCATAGCCACTTCATTTTCCCTTATAGCTTAATTACCTCCATCCATTCACCTCCATTACACTTTGCAGCCAATCCATCTCTAAGTGCAGAAAGGTAATTCTAAGGGTGAAGCATCATTCTTCAACTAATCCATCTTCAGACACAGAGATACAGTTTCAAAATAAAGCATTATACTTTGTAGTCAATCTAGCTTCAAGCATAGAAAAGTAATTCTGAAAGGAAGATAATATGCACAAAGGAGGAATGTGGCTAATTGTCAGGACACAATCAGTTGAAGTCAAGTATTTGGAAGGATATCCACAAGTCAAGGAGCTACTACAATAAGAAGGGAGGCTAAATTTTATAGATAAATTTGATGGCTTCCATAAGGAGATTATAAAATCTTTTGTCAAATCTTTTGATGGAGCAGAAGAAGAGAAACTGACATGGATATTGAAAATAAACTTGACACTCCACTACAAAAGGAAGATGAAGAACTAATCTCTAAAAAATTTAATAGAGATTAGAAAATAGATTAGGGCCAAAAGAAGCAGAAGGATAAGGTTGGATGTTCTAACAGAGGTTTCAAAGCACATGGAATAAGTTTTGATGAAATTGCATGAGGACATGCAATAGTCTTGCAATGGGGGTATGTTGAGCCTTAGAATTGCCTTCTCTTTTACAAACCTTCACTTCATTTCATCATTATTTTATCACTTCATAAGCCTAAAATCAATGAAGAATGATTAGGATTGTTTAAAGGTTACATAAAATTGATTAACATATTGTATTTTCATGATTTTTGCTATTTTAACAATTTTCTGCAAAATAGCTACAGAATACAGGCATTCCGTAGCTGACCGCGCATTCCGTAGCTGATCCCGAATTCCGCAGCTGTTTTACAGTTTGAGTGGGTTCCAGGTGTTGTCTGAAGGGAAACCGCATATGGGCATATTCCACGTCATGTCTACATGGTTCGTTGCTCACCATGAAGGAAGAAACGAATTCTGTGTATGGTTTTGATACGTGGGAACATATTTAAGAAAGCAGACTTCTAGTAGGATTGTCTCAGTCCAGCTGTCTACAGCAAAAGTACGCAGACTTCAATAAGAGTTTTAATTTAAATAGGAATGGGAAAGACAATAATCCTTCATTATCTCAATTTCTGTTATGTAATTTTATTATAAATATGACTTGGGAGACCAAGCAACGCTGGTTAGATCTTAGTTAGATTTTGGCTTTTGCTGCCAACCGTGAATACTCTGTTTTAAGTATTTTTCTCCTTTAATGAAAAAGGCATCGTTCTAGTGCAAGAGCTGAGTCAACGTTAATTGCATTTGCAAGCTAATTTGGCAGTAGAGGGCCCCTACTGCCCGAGAGGCTCCGTTCAGATGATTTAGATAAGTAGCCTTAGCTTGATTTAGTTTTCAATTTCCAATTTCAATAGTTTTATTAATTTCATGTTTTCATGTTCATTTACGTTACATATTACAGTTAGTCCTGTTCTAATGAATTCTTCCAAAATACCTCTACTGCTGAATGGGAATTAACTGTGATATTTTAGGAGTTTAATTGTGTTTTTCATTTTGAGCTGTGTGTTTTATGTCAATTTGCATTAGATAGTACAACCAGACTTGTTTTCGTAATATGCAATAGATTAGTTTCACTGTGGTTTAATACTCCGGAGATCAAAAAGCGCTTTAGTTCATTGTACTTCAAAGTTAGGCTTATGGCATTTAGTTTAATTTTGTTCACCATCTTTCCAGTTTGAATAATTGCATTTTAGCCTAGTTATGGTCACTTTGTTTTCAGTTTGATTAATTGAACTTTAGCTTAACTCTGTCATTTGTATTTCAAAATAGATTAATTGCATTCTCGTTCATGTTTTGCTTAATGTATAGCCAAGTTTCACTAATTAGTTGAATGATAGTTCTGTTCTACTAGACTAAGGCTTCCATTATTTACAAAAACCACTCCTGTTATTAAACTCTTCCAACATATCACTATGCAGACATGAATTGGTAATATCATTTCATGGCTTTGATTATTCTGCAGATTCTTCTAATTGTGCAACTAGCCTTTTCCTCAAAATTATCTCAAAAGACTTTAACTTTCAAATAAGGCTTAGTAATGACAATTTAGGTTGCATAATAGATTAGTTTCAGGATCCTTGGTTAATTTAGAGCAGAATTATTCACTGTGTTGCAGAACTAACTTTTCCAAATATGTCCAAACAAATATCTAGTCATGGATAAGATCTGTTTTGTGATATGGTAAATTGTTGTTTAGGAAAACCTCACTGCACTAAATTTATCCTTTTCTTGAAGTATTCCAACATGTCTCTAACAAATGAATTGGACTAAATTTGCGTTGTGAGTTACTGCCTAGTTTTGCATGCCACACATGATTTAGAATTGTTTCTAGTGTGACCAACAACTGCTTTTCATCAACATTTAGTTCCTTCCCTTTTCAAACATAAAACCATAAAACCAAAAACATCAGAAAACACTAGACACAACGAAGTAGGAAAAGGTTACTTAGGCACGTATGGTGCACTTCACTTCAGCAGTTTACTGACCCTGGTTGACAATAAATGAGCTCAGTTTAGGAGACTAGGTTGAGACCAAACAACTAGCAATGTAATCGATGCCTGGAGCACTAAGGGGAAATATCAACCGATGAAACGAAAAAAACCATTCAACCAAAAAACTCAAAAGGATCAAGGAAAACTCAGTGTAATAGCACAAAACGAAACAAGGCTAACAACAATCAAAGAGACTTGCATTTCAAACAGAAGGCTTAGTGTACAAGAACACTCAGAAACCCTAAGGCCTTTAAATTACACTGACAGGAAAATGGACAAACAACTGAGAGAAATAAGTCTACAGTAGTCAAAACAGTTCCAAAGGCTAGATCACACCTAGAAAATAACCCAGAAGCAAGCAAAATTGACCAAAAGATTCATTAAAGAGGTCAAACCAAAACCTACAGGGGTTGGCGCGACTGTAAGGTTGTAATCCATGCCATATAGGGGTTGGTGTGAGTGCAAAGAGAGAAACCTACACCAATTAGCGTGACTGTTCAGACAAAAACCGCGCCAAGCTAGATACCTATTGGAAAAAGAGGAAAAACCAAAACTTAACGAGAAGAGGCCAACCTTGACACTCTGGAGCTGAACAGAGGATAGAAATCAAGTAAAAAAACCAGAAAAAGACAGAAAATGAATTCGATAATTGAAACTGACCCAATAGGAAGAAAAGAAAAACTCGCATTGATCCCCAGTGGAGTCGCCAATTTGTTACGTAGGTAAATCCTCTCTATGGACAAAGACGATCCCTCTAGCCCTAGGGTGGGTCTAGAAACAAAAGGACACGCTAAAGTGTTGCTTCCTAGTTAATGAATGAATGAAAGACACGGTAGATCGACCTACCTGGAATCTAATGTTGTCATCGTTGCAAAAAGAGTAGTAGCCTCTCGCTCCTATCCTAGCAAATCATAATACATTCACTGTTACACCCAGATACCTGCACATGTAACAAGAAACGAGAACAACATACGACATCATATTTTCATTCACAACTATTAACTAGTCAAAGAGGGCTAAAGCTATCGCATTATACAAACATCATAACACAATAGTGGAACCAAACAATAGTAATGTATATATAAGTAGAAGGAAGAGGTACAACCGATGCTTTGACGTCGCAGTCTCCTCCAGCAGGGTTCAGCCGAAGCGCGTCTCAGTACCTGTTGAGGGATTAAGACAGAATGAGGACATGGATTCAAACTCTCCTCAATGTGATTCCTTCTATCTATCTTCTCTAGTCATTCAACTATAGTATCAGCTCTCCAAGTTCAGCTATTCAGCCATTCAGCTAGTTTGTACTAAGAGGGATAGCTTATTTTATAGAGGAAAAGGAGGAGGTTGGGATCCCTACAAAGGTGGGAGGGAGTCCTATCCTTTAGGAGAGTTCCAAGGGAGGTGGAAACTACTAACTAAAGGAGGGAGTCTATGGTTGTTTCAGTTCAACCACTCCCAATGATGCATCCTTGAGGTGGTTGGAATAGAACCTTCGCCTCTATTTTTAATAAACATTCCATAAATAGCTTGGTGTAGGCACTTGACTGGGACATAGTGCCAACTGGCGCGGGATCAGTGTTTATTTCCAGCTCGGTGTGGGAGTGTAACTGGCTACTCGCGCCAAGGCAAAAACAAGGGTTTTTACAGTTCTGCTTAGGGAATTGTCAATAAGAGGAATATTACTCTCATGCAAAGGAATGCAGTGTTGGTTTTTTGAAGACATGACACTACTTATTGGTCACAAAAATGACCCTCTAATGAGGGAGATTGGGATTGTAGGGACAATGAAAAAATGTTGTGTAACACCAGGCGCTCCACCACATCACTGGAGGGCAGATGATGCTAGTGGAGAGTGTGTTGAGTGGGACCTACTATGGGTGGGCCCAAATGATGTTGCCGTCATTGAAATGACAATTTTCTCTATGCAAGTGGCAAGTGAACCATGACTGTGCCTATGGTACAGTGTTGTGCTCGCTATTCTTTGAGAATATCTCGACACTTTGACCTCGCATACAGCTCCAGGATGGGGGCCCGAGGGAGCCCAAGATGCGCTGGTGGGGGCGAATATTGTGCAGAGGAGGAGGTGGGGCGGTCGGACGGGTGTTCCGACCCGAGTTCTTTGCTCATTGGGATCATATGCCATTGTACATAGACGACTATCCCTATAGTGGGATGAGTTATCATGGGGACCTGGATTTACCACTACCACATGGTCGAGTATGGGGACCCGATGGTAAGTGACAAGTTGGTAATATTTTATATGCATTGTAAAATTTCAGAATTTTGTGTATGGTACTGATTCTTTCACTTTTGGTATGCAGATACAGCACCGGTAAAACCGGCTGGGTATATGGGACAGCCTGCAGTATCAAGAGCTGCAGGACCTAGTGGATCGAGAGCGCCACAAAATGAGGATGCAGAGGCCCTCCTGGAGGACATTCGTCATAGATGTGAGAGGCTTCTGACTGGTGTTTCAGACCACGGTTGGCAAGAATTGGATGACCAGTACATAGAGCCATGTATTGGTCTACCCTCAGAGTGGTGAGGCCGGATAGGGGATGCGCGATCTATGAGCTGCAGGAGCAGAGCCATTGGCTCGGGATCCTCCAGATAGTGATTAGTGTGTAGGGGCAGGTGGTGCCCCCAGTTTTGAGTTTTTGTAACATGTTATGGGCATGTCATATGTATCAGAGTTAATGGACTCTAAAAAATTATATCCGACACATATTATGTATATGCATCGTTTTGATGGTTTTTATATTATTGTCTTGTGTTAAATGTGTGTGCTAAATGCCAATCTAGATTATTTTGCAGTGCTATCTACATAGTGATTTTGTGCTCTAGGTACATGACTGAATGTAATGATTTCAAATTCACGCATCAAAATATTCACTCGCAAATATCTTATAAAAAGGATAGGATTATGCACACGATATACACCATTCAATTGCATGAAAAGAAGCAGGGAATCTAAACGAACATGAAGGTGGAGGATGCGATGGGAAAGGGCATCAACTAATAAACCTCGCACTGCATCATATTCGGCTTGATTATTGGTGGCAGTACTAATGCATACACTGTTCGAGAGAACAAGTGAATGAAAGGGGGTGAAAATGGCCCAACTTGCCGAGGCTAGATTCCGGGAGTAGTGACTTGCACCATCAGCATAACCGATATAAGGTGGGGATGGGGGTCCATCTGAAAGGTGCCACAAGACAAAAAATGGGAGGATGATGAACAATTCTGGCAACCTAAGCATAAAGTAGAAATCGAACAAACATTTCTAGAGGGAGTGATCCGGGTAGGATGTCTAGCACCTGCACATCGACGGGAAGGTGGTGTGTGGGAGCTACCTTGGGGGCAGCTTGTGCTCAGGCCGTGAAAGTCACCATAGACACAGATGGTGCCATTCCGCTTATGGGCGGGAAATACAAAGTCAGGGGTGGACACAACTTCCATGATGTCATCATCACAATAGAAGATGGGGTGACTGGAGGAAGAGGGTCCACATGACGCGGCGAAGATACCTGGCTCATCATCATGAGAAGAAAGTTTCACATGCGCATCGTCACGGGAGGTGACGGAAGAACAAGCAGATAAGGGATCCATTGATGTTGAGCCCAGGGTGATCGCTGAAGGGAGGTCAAGTGAAACATAAGGGGAAGTATCAGAGGGAGCTTCCACGGTGGATCTCATGAATGATGATAGGTAGAGGATGGTGGCCGCAGGCTCTGTCATTTCGACATCAGGAGGGGGAATGTCAATGGGAGTGGGTAAATCCTCAAGCAGGCTCGAAGCATACTACGCAAGGACGGGAGAGGCGGACTGGTTTTGTTCAATCTCGTAGTCCCGAACTACCTCCAAAGAGGCACGGTAATGCGTGAGGTGGGAACAATGGTGGGAATAATGGCCATGGAGATCACATAAAGCACAAGGTTGGTTGGTGTGAATAGTCTTAGGGTTCTTGGCTGCAGTCGAGGAAGGAATAAAGGCTTCAGGGACGGTAGAATCAGGGAACACAACATTAACCATGGGCTTGATACGAGGCAACTCAAGACAATTATGGGTGGCATGATCTACAACATCACACAAAGCACAAGGATTTGGAGGCTGAGGAGGCGTAGGGTTAGTCGGGTTAGCCTTGTATTTTTATGCCTTCTTGCGAGATTTGCCCTTTTTACGCGAAGTTGTCACAATAGGAGAAGGTTCTTGTTGAGGTGGCTGAGGCACAGTAGTAGCAGTAGGATTCATGGGGACTAGTTGAACCGGGGTCAAAGCAAGATAAGGTTTGGGTTGACTAGGCAGGGTAGGGGTTGGGGGATCGATGTACCAGACGGGAATCCCCAGGGTCAGGTTAGGAAGGGATAGGGTAGCCATGACATGTACCAAGAACACTCCAGGAGGGGGAGCTAGGAATGGTATCTGACCGGAGGGGTAATGGCCAGGCGAGACGTCTCCAATATGGTTAAGGCCTGGAGGAACCGTTCCAAGAGGGAAGAGAGGCTCATGGATACCAGCTGTAGGTGAAGGGCCAGGAGGAGGGGGTCCAGAAGGCTGAATCGAAGGGCTAGGAGTAGGTTGCGAAGGGTGGGGCTGCTGACTAGCCGAAGCGGGCCGCTTGAGGGAAGCCCGAGATGATTGCATCATGCAAACATTTGATAAGATAGGATCAGAGATAGGAAGAGGAAGACCCAGGGAATAAACCAAGAAAATATGAGTCTTTGTAGACTCCGGGTGAGACATTGGTCAAGGGATCGATAGTTTTCTTATTGGCCACTGAAGATATGATGGACTCAGGGGAGGTTTGAGACTTCGGTTTGTAATATGTCAACTGGTCAATGGTGACTATCTTTCCATTATGGGGAAAGGAAATCTTGTGGTGAACCACAGATGGTATAACGGACATCACATATGTGTAGCTATGACCCAATATAATGTTGTAATCTAAGGGGGAATCAATGACTTCTACGTCAACGCAAACAGTCTTTCCCACAAGAGTGATAGGACAATTGCGAAACATGCCAATGTGCTTGGCGGAGTGGCCATCCCACGCTCGAAGGGTGATAGTGGAAGGGTCCAAATGAAGTGATCCAAGTTTCTTCCAAACTAAAGCGGACATCACACAGGTGGATGCCCCCTAATTAATGATACAACGAGAAACATTGGCGTTTCGGATCTTGATGGGGATTTGGAAGGCGACGAAAGCAGGAAGGTGAGGATGTTTTGACCAGTCAACATCGAAGACGATAAAAAAATCATCTGAAGGATCTACAATGCCCATGGTAGATAGTAGAGATTTTCGTTGTGAAGGGCACGAGTGGAGGAGTTCCAGCATTGAGATGGCAGCAGGAGATTGCGCCAAATCATTTACTATACTATACGAATGGGAAGCTTTTCCAGAAGCAACGTTTCGACGTAATGGTCCCTTAGAGATTTTGGTATGAACCTCTACCTTAGGCGGAGGGATCTGTAAAGGACCATTTGTTGTCAAAAGAGGCTTTGTAGAACCTGAAGAAGGAGGCTCGGGGGCAGACGTAGTAGGAGGCTTGTTGTACTAATGGGACTGAGTCTGAAGGTTGAGGTCAACGGTAATGGGTTGGTCAGAGTTCATCATGAGAATTTGGTAATCAAAAGTACCAGATGGAGGAGGTTGAGTGGCCACCTGACCTTCAGTTGGTTGGGCAGCCACAAATCCTTGCTGAGGGAAAGGACTAGTAAACACAACCGGCTAACTAGGCGCAACATTGGGGGGGACGGAAGGGGAGGCTTGCTGTCCTCACGATGCTACTTGAGTCTCCCACATCTGCCGAATCTGTGGTAAAAGAGGACAATCGTGGGTTTAATGACCATAGACACCGCAACATGAACAAGGCTTATTCATGTGAACAGGCCTGTCTTGATTGGGCTGAGTGCCCTGTTGCTGGTTAGTAGTGTTAGATGCATTACCTGAGGAATTAGGTCCAGGATTACCAGGGGCAGATTTATTTTTGGTGCCTTTCCTCTTCTTTTTGGAAGTAGGAGGATTAGTCGCACCCTACTATGCATACACCTGCCCCTGAGGGGGCGGTGGCTACTATTGCGGGGGTTGAGAAGGCAAGGGAGGCAGGGGTGCTAATGCTTGAAGAGTTGGAGCACCAGGCTGCGGATACAGATAATAAGGAGGTTGGGTAACATTGTCATAAACAGGTTGGGCAAAAGAAGGCATGTCGTATCCTGGATACATGCTACCGGGAGGGGGAAAAGTGCTAGAGGTGCTGGCCCCTCCTTGAGGGAAACCATAGCCCATGGGAGGCTGAGCATATGGATGAGAAAGAGCTCAAACGTTACTGTCAGTGACATGGGATGCCCTTGGTGCGTTGGCACCACCAGGTCTAGGGAGATCAAGTAAGACGATATAAACATAACCATACTGAGCATAGATCAAGTCATATTTTAATGCAATCTGGAGAGCAGCTTCTTCGGTTTGAGAGAAATGCAATGCGACATCTTTGCCTATAACAGGAAAAAGGGATCTAAGGAAACAATCTATGTAGACACGACTTTCGAAGGTAGGGGCTCGATATAGGCTCTTTCTTCTTTTCCATTCCTGGACATGATCAGATAGGCGGGTCGCAGACGATTGATGGAAAGAAGCCAAAATTTCGGTACCAGTGTCATAACAAAGGGGAAGCTGGAAATAAGTCAGAAAAGCCCGGGCAAGAGTCGCAAAGGTGGTATGAGAGGAGGAGGCATGATCAACATACCACTTAGAATATTTGCCAGTAAGTGTATGTTGGAAAAATCGAAGATGGATAGAGTCATCGGTAATGGAGTTAGACGAACACCATATGTGGAAAGATCAAACATGATTTGTAGGTTATTCTCGAGTAAGACCTTCAAACTTGGGGATGTGAGAAGGGAGTTTGGTTGGCATAGTAGGCCAACCAACGTCATGACGTATAGGGTCATTAATCAACTGGTTAAAATCGAGAAGACTAAGGCCTGTCATATAGGGGAGCAAGGGAGCAATCGAGGTAGATACTGTCGTGGTCCCACTAGTAGTATTCCCAACATTAGGGCTTGGGCTACCACCAATGTGAGGTCCTGAACCAGACATGGTGAAGGTGACAGGGGGAGAGCCGTGGGTGGAACCAGAATGGGAACCCAATGAACTAGAAGAGGAGTTGGAGTGCGGACTCGGTGGAGGACTAACTCGAATCCTACGTGGAGGAGTAAGTATTCCAACCAAAAACTGAGGATGAAGGCCAAGAAGTCTCCGAGATAAATGCCTTGGGGGCGCCATGATGAAGGCACAAACACGACACAAAGGGAAGAGAGATTAACAAGGGCGAAGAGGTGCAGGATCAACTAATTACAATGTCGAAACAAGGGCAGAGAGGTGCAGGATCAATTGATTACAATGTTAAAGTCTTTGCCTGGCGGTGTTAACCAGACTCTTCTTCACTTAGGGTGTGTGTGTTAAGTGTGTAAATTTTAATTTTTAAACTCATACATTTGTAGAGAAAAAGAAAAAGTGTGCTTTATAACTGTAAATAAAACTGTAGATAACAGTATATGAAACTGAAATAACAGAAAATAAACAGCTAATTATGCATTAATCTAAACCCAAGGAGGTGGGCCTCTCAACAATTAGTCTGTGGGTGGGAAAAAATATATTCAAAACACATCGAAATAGCCAATAGATCTAAAGTTGGGAGGGAAAATGTTCTAAAGGTCAGATATGCTAGAAATAGGTGCAGAAAAACAACAAAAAATCAGAGGAAAAATTGTTGTAAATGAGGTGGCGAAAGATAAAAACCTGGAGGGAAGTGGAGGGGACCCTAGAGGAAGACCCAAAAATAACTAAAAGGAGGTGTTTTGGATGGATAAATAACCAATATGAAGGGGATATGAAGGTAAGGGATCAGATCTGAAAAATGGCTGAACACACTGAAATTTTAGACGACTTGCAGCAGCTAAAACTTTTCCACGAAAGGTGGAGGGCACTGAAGCCCTAGGGGGCTAGGTTCCCACTTTGATGAGTAAAAAATAACAAGTACATGTCCAAAACGAGCGGAGACGGAGGTCAGACAACCCTGAATAGAGGCCCAGACAAACCCAGAAAATTCTCAGAAAAATTCCCACAAAAATTCCAGGTCGCAGTTTTTGGCCTGTTTTCTGCAGAGGTCATAGGTTTTGGCATGTTTTCAGCGCCCTGGAGGTTCAGGTCATAGGTTTTGGCCCAAAAACTACGACCTACACTTTCGACACTCTTGGGAGCAGGTTTCAGAAAATTTTGTCATCTTAGTTGCAGCTGATGCCTGTTACCTGCACAATAGGTCCGAAAACACACAGAAGTTAGAATTTTTAATGTTTTAGGGTTTTATAGATTAAAAACAACATCAAGAAAAGAAAAACAAGAAGCTAAAGAGAAATCCTAGTGTTTGAAGCAGCTGGATATGCAGGGATCTGAAAAATGACAGAGGTCGTAATCGTAAACCCTTGTGGAGTCACTAGTTGTTAGTATGAATCTTAATCGCAAGTGTATGAAAAAGGCTCACTTTAGTCGTGCATAACAAACAACCCTAACAACAAAGATGGCTGCCAATATATTTAGATCTGCAATTAGCTGACCAATATAAATGATGAAAAAATCTAGATCTATGCATTAAAATACATTAAGCAGTAAATAAAACCAAGAGTTGCTCCATGCATCCAATAGACAAGAAAATATTGTTTTAAATAATTTTTGTATTTTTTGACACTTGGGAAGGGAACATAGAAAGATGTTACCAGTCCCCCTGAATGGGATGGGTTCTTGTATGTCCTCAACACTTCAGATCTAAAATCCCTCTCTCTTGATGGTGTAGAAAACCCAGCCAAAAATGGAACTCAAAGGGAGCTCACAAGAAAATGGTAGCAAAATATGACAATGATGGTGGATCAAAGTCAGACCAAAAGTATAGATCTAGAGTGATCTTTAGGAAACAAAAGGTAGTGAATGAATGGGAAAACCCTTCTATTTATAACAAAATATTGAGTTAGTCTAGATATTGGTGCATAATTAAAATATTATTAACCAAATCAAGATCCAACTTTTATGGAATATTTTATTATATTTGTTGGAGGGAAAAAGAATTTGACTTTGGTCAAATCCCTTTATTTGTAAATAATAAATAAATAAATGATTTATTTATTATTTTAAGGATATGGTTGAGTAATAATCAAATAAATAATGATTTATTCAATTATTTATAAATGATTTAGTCAAATTTAACAAGGAATATTATTTAAATAAGGTTTAAATAATTATTCCTAGAAAATAATAAGATAAATAATGATTTATCTAATTAATTTTCCTATTTTGGGTTAAATATGACCAAGAATATTAATTAAACTATTGTTTAACTAATTATTCCTTAGGGAAAATCAAACAAAGGTGGATTTATTCAATATTTCCTCATGGGGTTTCTTGTTTAGACCATAAACAACTTAATAAATGTGGTTTACTAAGCTATTTTTTTGTAGTGAAAGCAATTTTACTTAGGGAAAAATCGGTCTTACATGGTGTACTTTGGTCCATCTAATAGTAATAGGTTAGATGACCAAAAAATGGTGTAACATTTATAATGTTTTTAATTAAAATAATATTGGGCCTCCACATTTAAATACCTTACCCCGATATTATTTTAACCCTCTCCCCTCCTAAAGTATTTCTATTTTCCCACCTTAGACTAATTCCCACTTATCTATATTTTCCCCCCACCACATTAACCTCGGGTCCCACTTTTAATAAACTCTGTTTATTACATCATCCGACCCCTATTATGTTAAAACCCCGACTTATTTTATATTAAAGCTTCCGCTTTAAACTCCCCCCCCTTGCACTTCATTTCATTTAACCCTCCGTTTCATTAAATCACCCTACCCCACCTATGAAACCAACCTGCTATCAATCCATCGCCCGACCATCATCCGATCTCCGCCACTCGATCCATTTAACGCCGCTAATTTCCCGCCGTTTAGAATGATCAGGGCGTTGCTAAATGGGCGGTTTTGCCACCCCTCCCATATGCCACGCGTCATACCCATGCTTTATCATGCTCCTCGATCATAAACCACCAAACCTCTTATCACCGCGCCATAAAACCACAAACTGCCTCCTCGCATATAATAAAACCACCCCCTGTTTTAAATTAAACCCACTTACCTCACCCTGTGCTATGCAATAAACCGTAAAACCGCCTCTGCACCAAAGATAAAACCACTGACCATTTGAAATATTATGAACTCTGTGCTATTGCAGTAAAATCCCGAACCACTGTGATAACCCCTGCGACGTTTCTAAAGAGACCTGGAAGGCCATTGCTAAATATAGAAATTGAAAAACCTCCACTATCCAGACTTCTTCCATAGATTTCCCAAGTTCCGTCAAGCCATATCGCCTCCCTACAAAAACACCGTGTTTTAAATTAACAATTGTTTTTATTTTTGCAGGTGATTAGCATACCAGAAGATGGGATAAACAAACTTTCGGTTCTAGTTACAAAGAATTTTTTAAATCCAGACTCTCTGGATTTCAGTCTAAAGGCCTTATTCACCAGAATATTATGAGTAGAAAGACAGACAATAATGATTATCAAGGATTATACATTTACTCCTCAATAACAAAGTTTATTCAAAGTAAAAGATTTACTGTGACAGTGAAAGGTAAAAGAAGTAAACAGAGCAGTCAAGGTAAAGATGAAAATAGATAAAAGACACAGTTAAAGGACAGAGCTAAGAGAAAGGAAAAACCAGATGTCAAGATCACTCAGCATTTTCCTCTTCTCAACCACATTAGGCCACCTCTAGCTTAATTTAGATTTAATGAAAGCTACCAAAGTTAATATTACAGTCAGATATATTTTAGCATCAGTTCAGAAGTTATTATAAAAGTTAATTTTGTAGGCAGTTGTTCAAAGATATTTTAAAAGTTAGCTCAGGAGTTAATTTGAAAGTTATTATCACAGTAGGTTTGTCAAAGATATTTTTGGCTTGGGCCTTGCATGGTCACAATTGTTAAAATTTAATTTACTCTGTAGTAAATGCAGTCTGTCACCCTAGATTAGGGCAACCACCTCAGTTGCAGTTAAATAATGCATGTATTTTCATTATCAAGGGTTGGACTTTGTTTAGACTCTGAGTTGCAAAGATTATTGTATTGGAGCACTGTAACTGTTTTTGAGCTAGACATCAATAATACAAGTACGTTCACAGGATCCTTAGCTATGTTAATGGTGACATTATCCCTTTTATGTTAATGTTTCCCTTTGTTTTTCCATACTCTACATCAATTTCTCTGATAGAAAAACATAAATTTCAGATTAAGATATGCTGCATGAGCACCTTAACTTTGTCTGTTATTGTTATCTTAATGTTTTCCTTTGAAAGTATAACTAAAGAATTCTTAAATGCTATTTAGTATTAATGGATTGTTTTCTTGAGGTTTTCTTTATGAAGTACAACTAAAGAATTCTTAAATGCTCTTTAGGTTTTCCAAACTGTTATCTTAAGGCTTTCTCTGAAGTTTAGTTAAAGAATTATTAACTGCTCTTTAAATTTCATTGAACTGTTATCTTGAATGTTTTTCTCTAAAGACCTGAATGCAGAATTCAGAGACTGTCTGCTCTGCATTTATGTTGAAGTATAGTTAAATAATTCTTAATTTCTCTTTAGCTTTACTGAACTCACAATTTTCTGCCATCTCATATTCATCTTGCCACAGAGATCCATTTGACATAGTTAGCTTGCCCTGTGAAAACCCTTGAATATTTGATGTAAAACTCAACCCTTTATGACTCCATAGCCCAATGGATTAAGCTTCCCACATTCTATCTATCTAACCAAACAACCAAACAATCAAACAAAAACACCAATATTTATAACTAGTCTAAAATCAGAAAATATAATAAAAAAGCTAAATCAGTTAATCATAAATACAGAGAGAGCCCTCTCTGAGCCCAGGAAGGCTAGGTCCTAGACTCCAAAGTGGTTTGATGTTGTTCTCTGCTATTTGTTCTTGCTAATATTGCAAATTACAGGGAGCTAACACATCCTTTCCTCATACAATTATTAACCTTCTTGGCTGATATGAGGCGCAACGTAACATCACGTTTAATTCCCTTGACATCTGTGGATTCTCCCTGGTCATTTTTGAAGAGAATTGTCTTATTATATCAATCCACTATAGCTTGATGATATTCAAGCCAATCCATTCCTACAATTAGGTCATAAGTTCCCAGAGTCATGCTATACTGGTTCATCTTGGTGTCACATCCCCTAAGGTTAAAAATGCAATCCCTTACCAGTGATCCTACTGATTGTTGAGAGCCTTATGCTATTTCTACCATTCTAAAGTTACTTTGCTCATGAGCTATCAATCCGCATCTAAGCAAAGTTGAAGGAGAAATAAAACTATCAATGGCACCTGGATCAATTAACACAGATAGAGGAATGTTGTTTATCATACCTGCGGACTCCACAACTGTGGCTTGGTGCTTGGCCTGACGATGATTAATGGTGGCATGAATTCGATGAGGGTTCTGTGGTCTTCCTCCTCTTGCTTTATGTCCCTGTTGTTTGTTCCTTGATTGATACCTTGGAAAATCCCTTTTATAATGTGGACCTCCACATTCCCAACATTCTGCTTGCCTTTGATTCTCACTTGGTCCCGATCCATGGCCACCAAATCCTCTACCTCCTTCATTAGTTCTTCTCAAGTAGGGTTGAACCCTACGTCCTCTCGGAGGCAACCCAAAATTTTCCCTAGCAGTCTGGGAAACATTGTTTCGTATTTCTTGGAATCCATATGGGTGCCCCCCTAATCTATTTACCCTCGCCATGGGGTGTTCCTTCATTGTATTTCCATCAACCTCCATTTTCTTTTTCATTTTTATCGTCCTAAGAAATTTTTTGGATAAACTAGTGGTTGCTGCCATAGTGGTGGGTTTCCACATGGAGACTTCTGCTCGAACCAAAGGATCGAGCCCATGGAAGAATCTTTCAGCTTGATGTTTTCCATCTGCCATATAGTCCACATGATGGACTAGCCTATAGAATTCAACTACATGGAAAGCCCCTATTTGCTGGTGTTTGTAGTCCTCTCATAGGTACCTGGTTCTGAAGGCTTCCTCAAACATTTCCAGAGTAACTTGCAGTGGTGTGACTTGCATCTTCATTTCTTCATTTACCCACCATAATAAGGCTTCTCCTTTTAGTAGACTCATTTATATTTGAGCCTTTTCCCTTGAAGTATATTCCTTAAATCTAAGTGCTCTCTTGACACTGATTACCCATGCTTTTTCCTTTGCACTGCCATCTTGACCTGTGAACTCTGGTAATTTGGATTTTTGAACTTCTTCATAATATCGAGGTTTGTTTGTCTAGATTAGGCATTGAACTAAGAATTTAAGTCTTACCTCTATTTTTGTTCCAACTCCCTTCTTTGACTTGGATCATCTCTTTGACCTTGACCTTGGCTCGTGACCGAATCCTTAAATATGCTTGTCATTTCCCCAAGGGAACGTACTATAGCTTGCTCAGTTAGGGTTCCAATTTTTGTAGTGGTAGGAGGTGGGGTTTCCACCTCATGGGTGACTTGGGTTTGTCTTCGATGCTCAAAAGCCATGATCTCCCCTGTAACGAACCAAGTTTACAATGTTACATTTATCCTTTACAACACTGAAGAGAAAAATTCACTCTTACATAAATAACACATTGTGACAAAAGAAATAACCGTATAATCACAATGCTATTAGTTTAATCCAAACTCATAACATTAAATAATAAAAATAATAACAAAAACTTATCAATTTAAAAACTTCATTACACAAACTTTTATAAAATTTATTATAGCTTAAATTAAATTCACATATAACTTGTACATTTAAAATATACATATATGAAATTATTTATCTCACCTTCTTTTTTATTTTTTTATCTTTATATTTAACCTCTTAAAATAATCATATATATAGAAAAGAAAAACAAATTATTTCTTATTATAATAAAAAGATGATATACTTCCAAATTCTATATTCACATCCTATAATTTTTTTTTTTTAAAATTTCAAAACCCATTTATTTATCCAAAATGACACTTTTAACATAAATTTTGATGTTCATATTTTTACGATATTCTGTTTTCCTAATTAAACTAAAAACACAAAACCTCTCTTCCTAATTAAATTAAAACACAAAACATCCTAATTAAATTAAAATACAAAACCTTTTAATACCCATAGTAGCAAATATTTTGGTAAACAATTATGGGCTCATACTTTCTCCAATTTCAACCAACGCTCACAACAAATGTCCCTTCTTTAATATGGATTATAAAATTCAAAGACTTTTCATCTTGAGGATTCGATATATTTTCAGCGGAGTCGGCTTCTTTCAAATCATGTTTAGTGCCTTCGGCGCCAATTGTAATGCTTTCGACGCCATTTTTTTAAAATGTTTTTAAAGGCGCTCCCTTCTGAGCTTTGAGCAAGATTTCTCTTTTCTGTACCCTCAGACGCCATTTTTAGCTTTATTGACCTTAGAGGCTGCTCCGGGTGCTGGTTTCCCTGCAACTAGATGAGCTGAAATAAGCTATCTTGAGTCAGATACTTTAACAGGTACTGTGAAATAAGTAGCAATAAATGTAAACCCGCAACTGGACCGAATAAAGTTGTGACCCTCTCTTACTATTATCATGATATTTACATAAAAAAAGAATTTAATTATTATTTATACAAATACAACGGGCAATTATCTATCTACAATCTAATATAATTATTTAAAATATTAAATAAAATTAATTCATCCCGAATCATATTTATAAATTAGTATATATTTTCCCATAATAAATAATAATTTTTTCAAGAGAATAATAATTAACCTATGAAAATTATTATTAGTTTAACATAATAACCACATTATAGGTGAATTAAATTCACTTAAGCAGGGATCACGCCATAAATATAATCCCTTGGTTAAAAGTAAACACCATCATACATATGTTCCATTATTTCAGTTATCACCATTTTATATATATAAATACAATATTTATAACTGGAACATAATCGTTGTTTTATAACTTAAGTTTTTCACTTAATTATTCACTATCTTGAATAAATTTTTTAGGTAAAAATCATATCAAAGTAAATTAGGTTGATCGCGTTTCGAACCATCATCAGGAGGTTCATCATCAGGACAAGATCTTGTTCTGATGATGACCACACTGACTGGTTCGAAACACGGTCGACCTAATTTATTTTAATGTAATTTTTACCAAAAAATTTTATTCACAATTTATGAATCACACAAACCAAATTCCTAATATTCATTATCTTATCGATTTGCTCTTTATCTTTTACTTTTCAAAACAGTACTAAATCTAAGCGATATATAATTATTCAACGATATAATGGCAAATTTTGACAATGATCGCCTTTTAGTTATTTAGAGAAGAAATTAGCGTGTAAACTTAGGGAATACAAGACTGATTCTACACATGCATTACCCGATAAATATCACCACTAAAAATGGTTGCATCACACTAAAGGAGATGTATATCACATCTTCAAGGGGAAAAAATAAGGAGAAGCTGCAACATAAATTGTTTAAAAATTCCACACAACTAATTATATTCGTCATCGTTTAAGATTAACAACCTACCGAGATAGGTTTAAGGATTTAATTCCATTGTATGGAATAGAAAGTGCCAAAATGTCAAAAACTAATGCAACATAACTCATTACGTATTTGTAGCAAGTATACTAACAATATGTATACGAGTCAAGGTTAATATGTGTATTCTAAAATTTACTATTAATAAAGGAGTTTAGAAAGATTTACTATAAGCAATAAAATGAATTATTAATAAATAACATACTATTAATATTATTTTCATTGAGATATATTTATAAACTCGAAATTGATTGATCTTAATTTTATTATAAACAAAATTATAGATAAATTTAATTAACTATTTTCTCATACTTTTATCTAGAAGTCACATAGAGTTGAAACTGGCTCTAATATCATATATAACAACTCAAAAATGTAACATGCAACTAATTATCTCAAATATGCAATTAATAATCAGCATACTAACTATTAACAAGCTAACATAGAAATTTCATAAACACGAACAAAGATGACTTACCTGTAATGACGATATTTCATATTTGAGACTTTGAAGTTGAATGCTATTTGAATCCCGCTAATCGCAACAAAGTTTTGGGGATGACTCTCCACCCAACCTTAGGCTCAACTGCATGTAATCTTTCTACAACTGGCCACCCTCGAGCCCTCAATCAACGTACTACTGCCAGGGAATCCTTTGTCTCACAATACCTTTATCCTAAGAGAATGGATGAGAGAATGATGAATGAATGAATCTCGTCTTTCTCAATGTCTATTAAATAGACTAAACAACAAATTTTTGGGGACGACTCTCCACCTAACTGTAGGCTCAGCTGAATGTAATCTTTCTACAAATGGCCACCTCCGAGCTCTCAATCAATGTACCACTGCCAGGGAATCCTTTGTCTCACAATACCTTTCTCCCAAGAGAATGGATGAAGGAATGATGAATGAATGAATGAATCTCATCTACCTCAATGTCTATTAAATACTAGAATAAACAATGGAGAGGGAACCACATACACACATTCATTGTCTCAACATGCAACTTTTATTTCTTTATTTTAAGTTTTACTTAATTTAATGTTTCTCTTAATTTAATTCTTTCTTATTTTTTCCCTTTTTACTTTGTGTTAACTTCACTTATTTTTATATTTTTCTTAGTTTAACTCTTTCTTAATTTATTCCTTTTTACTTTTGTTAACTTCACCTATTTATTTACTATTTAAAACTCTAGTTTATTATTTACTATTTTATATATTATTATTATTATTCTCTTTATTATTTATTCTGTATTTACAATTATTGACTTATTATTTATTTACTATTTATTTAATTATATTATATTATATTATTTATTATTTTTATTATTATTAGGGGACATTACATACCAACTCCTCTTTAAAGATCATGGGTTAAGCTATAATTGGCATATGGCATAAACACCTATCCATGTCCATTACTAAGTAGTGTGGGAGAACAAGTACAAAATAAATTATGCCCAATTATGTGATCAATTCCTTGCTCCTTTGCACAAAATAATATTTTATAAGGAATGTCCCAAACCTAACAAGGAAGCAACGAGATCGATTAGATGTATAGGGAATTAGTATCTACAAGAATATTACACTTATTTAAGAGTCTAGGGAGTGATTTCTCATCCATACTTGTTGCCAAAATTTGTGTGCAATAAATTGATATTAGATGACATTGATTAACAAACAAATTTAAAAGAATTCAATGCATCATTGGCAAAGGATGCCAGAAAGAAAAACTTCATCCCTCAAATTATGCACACTGGTCATTATGGTCTATTGAATTCCAAGAAATAAAGTCTAGAAGCAAATGCTATTTTGGAATACAAGTTTCCACAAGGTTAATTCAAAAGAAACAACCTCTTGGGCCTAGTGGGAAAACACATTGTAATGGTTTCTACCACAAGCCCCTATGCACATGAATAGAGGGACCCGGTGGATTTCCCTATGAACATTCTACAACATGGGAAGAACTTTAGTGGAGACTTCAATCAAAAGATTTATATGACATGCAATCTAATGAATAAATGGAAAGGATAATATAGGAGATAGTTGAAGCATAAACAATGTTAAAGTAGGGCACTACAAGGAAAACACTCTGTAGTGGAGGTTTTTAGTATTACAAGATTGGGAAAGACTTCAAAAAATAAAACCTCCACCGTAACCTTTTTTTGTTCATGTTGGAGGTTTTAGTGAATGTTTTAATGCATGTTTGATATCACTAAAAAAAATTGGGTGAGTAGAAGTTTTAGTTGAGGTTTTTTTAGTGCTCATTCTAAAAACACACACCAATGTGTTTTGAATTAACACACACTAACAAGTACACTAATATATATATATATATATATATATATAATATATATATATATATATATATATATATATATATATCGGAAAGAGAATTTATGGAGAATTGATAACTTCAAAATATTGATCACCACTAATACACTAGGTACAACTATTTCATAAATGCCAGAAATGGGCTAGTTACAATATGTCTTCAAAGAATTGAAACCATGTAATTAGGGAAACAAATTGTTCATCAAAACATTCAAGCTAAGATCCTTTGATCAATGCGTACACTATTTTTATTTGTTTGCTAAGTGATGTAAGTCTTGAGATGACTGCACGCTTAACCTTTGGCTTGAGAAACTGCAACCCAAGGGCATTTAAGTCATCAAAATCACTTGAGGATCACACTCGGCCTGGGCCATACCAACCCTTAACATGTTTGGATTTTTTCCCATGGAGTTTTGGACTAGTGACCTTAACATCATAGAGTTCATTAACAATGTACCCCAACAACATCTATCCTACACCCCATGGGATGATGCGTACGCTAAATAAAAAGAATTGGCGTGCTTATAATTATTACACACTAAAATAAATTACTTTGCTTAATGACACAATGTTATTGGTATAAGTTTTTACGCATTGGGTTATTCTTTGTTTTATGGCACACCAATGCTCATACAATTTTTATGCATCAACCCTTACTTTTTGTTCATAAAATTTACAATGTTCATACACCTGGGTCATATTGAGCTTTGTATTATACACATAACATCACAAATGTCTATATTACCATGTGTATTAAAGTGACATGAAATTGTAAACACTTTGATGTGAGATGTTAGTGCCATTCATTGCTACTAAGCACCAATGCATATTTTCATAAAAGTGCATTGATTCCTAATTCTATGGAAAATACCGTTTACTAAGTTAAAAAGGATGCAATACACTGATATATATATATATATATATATATATATATATATATATATATATATATATATATATATATATAGTTTAGTAAACTGTATTTTTAAACAAAATTTCAAAAATCATCTCAACCAAATATTTTTATAATATATTGATTTTATATTTTAGTTATTGTGTTTTGATATAATGATTACATTAATGCATCATCCAACGTATTACACTTACATTATCTGTAACAATTTAAATGATCAATATATTAATTGATTAGGAATACAATATTTTATACCATGGGACAACACAATAAAATAAGCAACCCATTTTATTATATATGGACAAAAGACCCACTTTCATACAAAATAAGACACTGTAAAGGTCCACAATAATCAAAATGTAGCCAATATGTAATTGTTACCTGTTAATCTATCAACTTCCAATTGGGACAGTATGTTCAATACAATAAACAAAATGTCAATATGTGATTGTTACACTCATTTTTAACATGTTCTCATGCAATTGGGACAATATACTAAGTTCACTTAACAAAATCCCTGATTGTCATAAAAACATATTCCAAATTATACAACTTGCAGTAAAATTTAATTATATTAATTTTCACCCATCACTTAAACTATTGTCATCATTCAAGCTATATGCATGCCTCATTTCTTCAATAGTATTGCACTAGGATTATTTAACATAATGCTTTCTTGATTAACTTATTTTTGAAATTCAACCTCTTCATGTTCAAAGATAAAAATAGTGTAATAAGTATATCTACATAACTTATAAAGTAAGGTATACATGATTGCATAATGGAAAAACATATCATCTCAACAAGTGTTCCATAAATAATATATTTTCAAATCCGTGCTCAATGTCGTTTCTCAAAATTTTTCATTGCCTCAACTCCATACCTTATTTCATGCATGCTTAATATGTCATGAAAAATAATTGACATAATTAATATACATGTTAATTTTTGTTTCATTAATAATAAAATGAGAGAAATTAAACAAAATAACTACTTACAAATTGTTTAATCAAACCTTAATACTTTAACATATACTCACAACCCATATGTAACTCAATGTTGATCAATTCTTTAGTTGGATCATCTTTGTATGTTAGCACATATTAGAAGACATCCAGGGAAGGGTGGAATATTTTTGCTATTGAAAATTTCACAAGTCTCATTGGCCATTTCTTTAGAAACACTTCTGTAATTTATATATAACCTAATTCTTTGAGTCATTGAATTGATTTTTGTGTTACAAGTGGAAAATATGTCTATATGCTCTTTCTACCATATCTCTCATATTTTTGTAAAAAATCCCCCACTTCTTGTTAACTTCTAGTGCCACTCCATATGAATTGAGGGAAAAGTCATCATCATTTACATCATTCATATTTTTTATCTTCTTAAGATTACATTTTGTTCTCTTACTATCGATCTTTCCACAAAATTTTAAAGAATGTGAAATCAAATGTTTAAAACATGTTAGTGATTAATGTTAAGAAATTCATTTTTAGTAAAAAGTCAAAATAAAAACTTTATGTTGATTACCTTTTGAGACACCTATTTCCTATCTTTGCAACATTTCTACAAAGATTTTATACTTTTTGGCACTCAAATTGCGAACAATATTATCAAATTTCTTCAAGTTTTTGTATGTATGACACACATTAACCAATAAAGATCGTGAATTTAAACTTACAGATAACCCAATTATATTAAATTTTTATTAAATATTAAAGAACCTGCCTTGTTTTCTTGTTGGGATGAGCTATTATTGCACTTGTTGCAATACATTATTTTCCTTAAACTTCCATTGGTCAATTTTTTTTTTTCAAAGAAGAATAAGAAGGAGAAGAATAGTAAAGTAGGGACCATTAGATATAGAAATCATGAAATTATTTTACAAAATAAGATAACGACAAATATAATAAAATATATGCACTAGTACATGATTATTGACTTGTTTCAAATTCCAAAACGTTTACAAATTGTTATTTTTATGGGCTATTTTATATAGTAATAGATGCATTAGGGGTCGCAGGTGCGAGTGGGCTCTCTTTGGCCCTAACGAACAAATATAAATGGAATAATCATGGAGCCTAGGCATAGCCTCTAACAACTAGGCTGAAATGTATGCTCACTTTCGAGGCATCATCATAGCTTTATCTTTTCTAACTAGAGAAATAATTATAATAGGTGACGCCAATAACTCCACTCATCACCTTCCTTTGGATTCCACGCTTTACCATATTTACACAAGAATTTTGAGATCATTGATTGGATTCCTCACATTGAAGTCAAATATATTTTAAGAGACCTAAACAAGGTAACTAACAAGCTGGAAAATCAATCCTTATCACTCCCTTTTGGAAATTTGAGGACTAATGGAGCCATGTAGGAAGTAATGCTACCTTAAAATATGACTATAAATTTCAATTTAATTATTTTTATTATAAGGCTATTTTCATGCCATGAGTGTGGAACTTTGTTATGTCCCTACAATACTACTATATCCCCTTATTGTTATTATTAGGGTAGCCCCCTTATTGTTATTATTAGGGAAGCCCCATTATTGTTATTGTTGTGCCCATGTAGTCCCCATATTTTTATTATTGTGCCCCATAGAAGCCCACTATTATTATTTTTGTGCCCTTACATTATTATTTTTATGTAGGCTCTAATTATATTGTGACCCCTTAGACTCCTATATATAGAAACGAGGTCTTGTCATTTGTATCATCTAATAATTTTTCATTTAAGTAATGTAAAAGAGGTTTCCCTCTTGAAGAGGATAATTTTTAAGTCATTGATCTATCTTTTCTTCTACTTTGTGAGTTGGTTGCATAAAATTTGGCATCAGAGCAAATCAAATGAAACAATATTCAAATCAACATTGCGGAGAAAGAATTTTTGATGTAGGCGATTGGGTATTTTTACGATTACAACCATACAAACAAATGTCCCTCAAGGAAACTAAGAAGGATAATAAATTATCACCAAGGTACTATGGTCCTTATAGGGTGTTGCAAAAGATTGGTACTATGGCATACAAATTGGAGCTTCTTGCATCTTCTCGAGTACACCTAGTTTTCCATGTTTCATGCATAAAGAAGGATATAGGTGACAAGCTTCTAGTTAAAACAATATTGCCAGAACTTGATGAGGAAGGAAAAATCATATTAGAACCTAAAGTAGTCATGGAAACAAGAACCTGACAAGTATGAAATCAATCAATTTCAGAGTATCTCATCAAATAGAAGAACTTACTCGCTGACGATTCCACATGGGAGGATGAGAATTTTATACAGAAGCATCCAAAACTACTCAAGTGTTGAGGACAAAAATTTGTTGAAGGAGAGGAGAATGTTAGGTCCCTATAATAATAGTGTATCCCCTTATTTTTATTATAAGTGTAGCCCCCTTATTATTATTGTTGTGTCCATGTAGTTCCCATAATGTTATTATTGTGCCCCATATAAGCCCACTATTGTTATTGTTGTGCCCTTACATTATTATTGCTATGTAGGCTTTGATTATATTGTGACCCCTTAGACACCTATATATAGAAATGAAGTCTTTTCATTTGTATCATCCAAGAATTGTTCATTTAATTAATGTAAAGGAGGTTGTCCCCTTGAAGACGATAATTTTTAAGTTGTTGATCTATCTTTTCTTCTACTTTGTGAGCTAGTTGCATAACAAATTTCGAAGGAACAAAGAATGTGTGTAGAGGTAATTATAACAAGCATTATCTCTACATAGTGACTGCAAATGAAAAATATGAGTATTGACATGCATTGTATTTAGTCAGAAGTGAAACAACTCTAGGTGGTGCAACATGGGGACATTCAAAGGAATGAGCACAAAATATCTTTAGCAAACTCAACCCAATCTACTCTAGCAAAATTTCTTGATCTTAATTGGATAATTGTTGATGAAAATTTGATCATTATAAATGAATAAAAGTTTGTCCTTTTTATATTTTGATGCCAACTAGATATCATTACTTTAATGGAATTTTCTATAGATTGATCCATATGGATTTTTTTTGGAACCTAGTATAGGATTGAGACACAACCACTCTAGCCATATTAGTGTAGCTTTAAAACCATTTACAATATTTTATGTTAGGAACTTATGGATATATCTCATTTGTGCTCCAACACATTTTTGTTAATATAATCGACCTTGTTAGTGTTAAAAACAAATATATGCATTAGTTCCTTATTATTCTTTATTGTGCATTGCAAAACTCAATTTTTTTTTGAAAAATGTACTTGACATGAAAACAACAATTTTGAATTTTCACTAAGTGATGTCGTTGATAGAAAAATGTGCATCTAGATGTAAATTTATACGTTGTGCACATTGGTTACCACAAAAATGTTTTTTTTTTTAAACTAACAACGATGAGATTTTTCGATCCAATGCAATGAGTGGTGAAATTGCAATGGATATCGAACATCCCATAGACAAGTAAAGAAACCCTATACAAGTTGATTGCTTGAAAGAGAAAAAAAAATAAAACAAAAAATAAAAAATCCTCATGTGAAATACATAGAAATTACAAGAAAATGGGTCTTCTAATGCAAAAAGTAATTTTGGAACCCTTATATTTTTTTTGTAAATTCATTAAAAGTTTTTTGAATGAAATAGCATAAGGATTGAAATGATTAGCAAAATGAACTTACATAACTACAATTTTTTTTTTTTTGCATATTTTAATATGACTTATGTTGATTCCTTACAAATTTGAGTCTTTGGAAATTTTTTCCCACTCAAAAGTTTTTGTTAGTAAATCTCTCTTGCATAAACCTTTCTTCTAAATTTTGACAAAATAATGAAAAAATGATTATATAGTGTGAAAATTTTTCCAAAGACTCAAATTTGTAAGGGACACACACACACACACACACACACACACACACATATATATATAACACATTAAAAAACTGGAATTCCTTTCTATTTTATTGATAATGTAATAAAATTGTTTGAATCAAATAAGATAAATATTGTGATGATCAATAGAATGAAGTCACATATCTAGAATTTTTCATTTGTAGATTTCTATGTGGCCAATATTAATGCCTTACAAATTCGTATCTTCAACTAAATCTATCCACTCCAAAGTGTTTGTTGCTAAATCTATTTTGCACAAATTTTCCCTCTAAAATTTGGCAAAATAATGAAATAAGAATTACAGTTTTAATTTACACACATTTAGAAAAATAAAAAATTTCACTCATTTTTTAATCGTATATTTCAACGCATTGATGATAAATGCACACAATGACTTTTTTAATTTATTTTTTCGACATGTTATACATTTTACAACAAACAAATGCTTTTGTTTCATTCGAGTGCATCATTGAACAATCTAATTGACAAAATGAATGTAGAAATAGCTCAAAATTTGTAGCTGCTAATGAATTCAGATTGAAAAAAATAGACACTATTTCTTCTACTCAATGCATGAAAAGGAAAACATACAATAGATACACATGCAATTATTCAATCACAATGAACATACTATTTTTATTTGGTAACCCAACTGGGAAAAACCCCTCCTCTGTTTTGTATTATATCAGATGAGACAATGATCAATTACAATGACAAATTCAATCCTTGAAGTTCAACCCACACTACAATATTGATCTCTACCTGCTCTAATCAACACTTAGCCAAAATAGGCCTCCACCTTCCTCCTATTTCCTTGCGTCATTCTTGAGGATCCTAAGAAATAGAGAAATATCCTATTTCCTTGTGCAAATCCAATAGAAATTTCTCACCTACTCTAATGCAAAACATGAGTACACTAAATAGTATACAATTGATAATTACGATGTGCCTTTTCCTCCAAATCAACTAGGCAATTCAAATTGCATGCATGACTAGGGATATTTTTAGTAAATTGACTAGTTAACTAAGAGATCAGTGAGTTAACAATAGATACAACTACTCAACTAAACTCCTACTCACTCTATTCATGACTAGTGTTCATATAATTGAGTTTCACTAACTATAACTTCACTATATTTCTATATATTAGTAATAAACACATGCACAACTCTACTTCTTGCCCAAAAAATTGAATTGACTGACTTAACTAAGTGACCTGGCCATGTCACTCCAGCTAATTACAACTCAAGTCATCCTTTTGATGTAGAAATTCAAATTTATCCATTTGACCAAGGCACAAGTCAAATGAATCCTTTTCTTGCTACAATTTAACACTCCCTATTAGCAAGAAAAGGGTTCTGAACCACCCCTATATTGATCCAGTGGAACTCGAACTTGCCTCTTGACAAATCCTTTGTGAAAATCTCTATATCCTGCTCCTTTGTGGGAATGTACTACAACATGATGATCCTCCTCTGCACACAATCTCTCAGGTGATGATACCTAATGTCTATATGTTTGGAACTATCATGAAATACTAGATTTTCAGAGAATTTGAAATAACTCTGATTATCACAGTGAATCAATATAGGCTCCATCCCATAACTAAAGAGAATAAACAAGACCATCCCATGACTGAAGATAATAAAAAATACCTTCCTTATCCAAATAGCCTCACATGATGCTTGACTAGAAGCCATATACTCAGCCTTTGCTGAGATGGGCGCTACAAATCTATGTTTCCCGCTGTACCAAGAAATTGTTGTTGACCCAACACTGAAGACAGTTCCTGATGTGATCTTCATGTATGATGGAGTCCCTATCCAATATGCATCTCTGAAGCCTTGTAGCTTCACTCCATCAGTCCTCCTGTACCATAAACCAAAATCTACTGTCCCTCTGAGCTATTTGAGAACATGTTTTGCTACTTTCCATTGAATCTTGGTAGGCTCCACAATAAAATTACTAAGTTGATTAATTGCAAAAAAAATATTGGTCCATGTGTTCACCAAGTACAACAAGGACCGCACCAACTGTCTATAGATAGTACCATCTATTGGATCTCCTATAGAAGTATCCTCTTTCCTCCAGTTAGTATCTAAAGGAGTGTAGATGGGCTTACAATCCTGCATATGGAATCTTTGAAGGATTTTAGAGGTGTACTTCCCATGCCCAAAAAATAAATCTCCATCTCCTTTCCACACATATAAACCAAGGAATTAGTTCATTAAGCGCATATCCTTCATCTCAAACTCTCTTACATGGACCTCCTTGCAATATTGGATCAAAATATCATCTTCGACCAGTATCAAATCATTTACATACAATACTAAGATGAGAATATTTATATCTACCAAAATGCAGTAGATATTGGCATCTGCTTCACTCTTAGTGAAGCCCAATCCACTGAGATATGAATATATGCAAGTGTACCAAGCATGAGGTTCCTACTTGAGACCATAAAGGGTTCTCCTGAGTCTACACACATGTGTCTTCCTATCAAATGTCTCAAATCCCTCAGGATGCTTAATCTAGATATATTCCTCAACCACTCCATTGAGGAATACAATCTTAACATCCATTTGGTGGATCTTCCACCCAAAATGTGTTTCCAATGCCAATATGGTCTTGATAGAAGATTATCTTGCCACCTGGGAAAAATTATGCTCATAATAAACTCCCTCAACCTGTGAGAAGCCTTTGGAAAAAAAATTGGCCTTGTACTTCTCAACATTGCCATCAACTTCTTGCTTCACATTATATACCCACCCAGAGCCAATAATAGATTTTCCATCATTTATAGGCACAACCTCCAAAGCATCATTCTTCATGGTGGAGTGATACTCCACCACCATGGCACGTACCCACATCTGCTGGGAAACTACTTCCTTAAATGAAGAAGGATTAGGTTCAATAAATTATATCATGAGTGCCACATATCCTGTATATATGTCTGGTGATCTCCTCTCTCTGGGTAAGGAGCTAGGAGCTCCAACATGCTCCTAATCATCTTGCACCAATCTATTTACCTCCTTGGTTCTCTTCCTCCCTTCTTGGGAAAAATATGTGAGTGGGTGCCTTCACTTAGCCTACTCTCTACTCCTCTATATGCTTCTGCTCCACAAAATCTTGTGGATCTGACTGGGGCTACTCCTTTGGAGATAGAAGCTCCTCCTCTGGTGGAATGCTCAACTCTCACTCTAGAGAGCTTATCATGGCCTTCTCCTCATAAAATATGAAATCTCTCCTCATCAGAATCATCCTGAGTGAAGGCATATATACTTGATAAATATGAGGCGTCTCTGTGTTTCCTACAAAGATCCCCCTCTCTACTTTAGGCTCCAATTTTTTTATGCTATCTTTGGAGACATGAAAATAGACCATGGATCCAAAAATGTGAAATTGGGAGACATTTGTCTTCCTCCCAAAGAAATCCTCTTCATGTGTGAGAATTCCAAGAAATTTGTGAGGGCTCATGTTCTGTAAATAAATAACTATATTGCATGCTTCTTCTCACAGGTATAGTGGCAATCCTTGATCATGAAACATTACTCTTGCAACCCCTACAATGCTTCTATTTTTCCTCTCTGCCACCCCATTTTGCTGTGGGTTTTGAGGTGCAATCAACTCCCTTCCTATACCCTTGGCACATAATTCTTTGAATGCATTAGACATATAATCTCCTCCATTATAACTTCTCAGGGATTTAATTTTATGTCCAGTATCATTTTCAACTTGTTATCACCAATAAAATTTCATTTTATGATTAGGAAGGTCATTTAGCATAGGTTTTTATGTTTTGGCAAATTAATTCATGAAATTGATGAAATTTTCTGAATTGGTCATTATCCTAAGTTTAGAGAGTCCCACTTGTCATGTCATGATGATGAAATCCATAAAAATCGACCAAAAATCTCCATACATTGGTTTAAAAATTGGTTTTGGTCACTTGTCTGTCTTTTCCTGAGTCTGCAAAGAAATTAACAGAAAACATGTTGTTTTCGTTACAGACTCACCTGACCAGTTCGTAACGAATATGCCAGAATTGACAGAAAGCACTGCGAAATCATGTTTTTCTGCACCAATAAAGGAAAGGGTAGGGTGTAAAGTATTTAGAGGTTAGAAGTCATTCTAAGTTCATGTGATGAGTTAGAAGAGTCATGCAACATGCGTAATCATAAGTGGTCACTCATCATTTCAATTAAACTCTCTCATTTTTCCTTATCCCTCTCATATTCAAAATTTACCTTTTCAATTCATCCTTGAGAGCTGTTGTCTGTCATATTTCCATATTACCTCTGAGTGTAGCTGCTGTATCATCTTCAGAAAAGTCTAGTTTGGTCTGCAAGCACCTTGTAGTGCAATTCTTTTCTTTGCAAGTGTCATACCATCAAGGAGGCCAACGCATGGTTAAGAGAGATGGCCATGCAGAAGAAGACTAATAAATGGGGCTCAGTTGTCAGGTATGAGCACATGGATGTAAAATTTTTCAATGAGTATCCTAGCTTTGCAGATGCCTTCAACAATGTTGGGTGTATGAGGTTCTGCCATAAATTACAAGGATTTAATTCTTAGGTTTCGAAGGACTTTGAAGTGAATTTCATGGGCACTGCATCAAAGGTGAGTGTGTTGAGTTTTGTGGTGTCTCCTGAAAGAATTTACTAAGCTACATATATCCCGAGGATGGGAGAAGAGTGGTTTAAAGCCACTAAGTTCAAATTACAGAACTGTGATGAATTCATGAAACCTCAACACATTGGAGTGGATATGACATCTGGGATCCCAAGGATCTACCTTAAAGAAAACTAATCCAAATTACTGCTTGTAATTCAAAAATAATTCACATGTGAAGGGAGGTTCCATATGATATATCAGTATCATTTTAGGCTCTTGCTACATTTCACTGGTAAGAAACCTCTTGACCTTACATTTTTCTTATTTAGAAGACTAGGAAAGATGTCAGACAAAGTTCAAGCTAGGCTAGAAGGTAGTGAAACTTCAATTTTTCATCATGGATTGATCAAGCTAATGGTTTTGGAGGAGTTGAAAAAGTTTAATAGAGACTGGGCCACATTCCTATTTCTAGTGGTTATGAATTAGATACATTAACACCCAAGAAGACACCTAAATCAAAAGCCACTCCTTCAAGCAAGAGTGACAAACCTATAACTGAAACAGAGGGTGTTAATGAGGAGGAAATGGAGCCCATTATAGAGCCCATGGATGTTGAAATAGAGAATGCACATGAAACAAAAGTTCCACAACACACACCTACAAATAACAAGTCCAAGTCTATCAAGAAGAGTCATGGAAGAATAACAAGGAGCCAAAAATTGGGGAAAGACAACCTTGAAGACATTCTTCAAGCCATATACATAGAAGAAACTCTAGTGGTCAAAGCTGTAGATATAAAAGGAAGCAAGAAGAAAAATAAGGGTCTTATTTCCAAAAAACTTGACTTCTGAGGAGAAGATGCAGGGTTTATGTTCCTACCAATAAAACAACTCACCAAGCTGAAACTTGCCAAAGGTGTTATGGCTAGTGAAAATAATGAAGTTACAAAAGAAGGCAAGCAACCTATGGCAGATTACATCATTGATTTGTCTCCAGAAAAAGAAGAAATCATTATTCGGAGGAAAGGTAAAGAGAAAGTTATTGAAAAAACTGAAGTGCAACTTTTGAAAGAGAAGCTGAGGGGAGCCAGGGAGGAATTCATTGAAACCAAGTTGGAATTGGAGGAAGCTAAGATAGACAGAAAAATGGTGGAGGAATTCAAAGCAAAGGTAAATGAGTAGATCAATCACTATGATGATCCTTTGAACAATGCAAACAAATTGTTGAAAAGAGCCCTTCCTCTACGCAGGGTAATGAAACATACAAGGAAGATGAATATTTGGTTGTAGGTAGAGAGAAAGAAAATTCAAAGTCAAGTGAAATATTTAGAAGAGAAGATGGAGATGATACAATTAGAGCTCAAGAAGAAAGGTTTAAAAATAACAGTCATAGATGAACTTGTGGAGACTAAAGCCTCTATTGCCAAAGGTGAAGCTTCTAAAACTTGAAAAGTGGATAAATTACATTTTTGTTATTTTTTGTATCATTTCATATCATCACTAGTAGAGCCACAATTTTTTTTTGAAGAAGGAAAGCATAATTTTCAAGTCTGCTACCAATTAGGAAATTTCGTAGCGTGTCTCAGGCTTGAAGCCAAGAAAACACTACGAACTCGTTGCAGGTTTCTTTTTGTTATAAATAACGGTGTTTTCACGAAGGAGGTAGGTAAAGGTTTGAGTTTAGTTATTTTGACTCAATAAACAACCTCAGATCAGCAAAGGGAGAAAATATGTTGCAGAAATGGTCAAAGTCAAAGTGCTACAAACTTTCGCTACAAACTTGCCTAAAGTCCTTTGTTTCTGCAGCAAAGAAGATTTTGGTGAATTTTCAAGTTTTGATGGTTTTTCTAAGACAAGCCAACTACGTGAAAAGGTCAGAGGTTAGTAGGTGAATGTTTTGATAGAGACATGGTCTTCGAAAAAGCCTTTCAGTTTGGCAGCTCATCATGGAGGCACTCATCAACCATTATGACAAACCTCCTAAAATTTAGGAAGACAGGTCTCCTGACTTGATGGGAGTAATTATGTTTTATTCATGGTCGGTGCCACCCAAGCACATGAATTTCTCGATATAAATATGAAGTTTTAAAGTTTTTTGATGTAATAAATAGGTTGTAAAGCCCTATTAGGTTTCTAAGTCCTAAAATTAGTAGTTGTTAGTTTTATCTCCATGTAATTTTCTTATGGTTAGATGAGGTGTCATAAAAAAGACTCGAAGGTTCAACCTTGTTGGAAAACCTCATGTAAAGATACCTAATCCTATTAATAGTAATATTATAAAAGAATAGAGGGTGGATTAAGGTTGAGTACATAACTACTATTGTAAAAACTTCTCATCAATAATATATAGTGGCAATTGGATTTTCTTCACCTGAGTTTCATTGATGTTCTCTTGAGTATTTGTCTTATGTATTCTGCAATTTTATCTTCAGTACTCTGATGTTTTATTACTTACAATTTATGTATGACATGCTCTAACTTCCTTCAAACATTTAGAATACTGTGAATGCTATCTTTTCATCATAACATCTATCTGTCTCAGTTTCCATTAGAAGAGTTCATAGGCCATTGAGTTATTTTCACTGAATCCATATACCAAATGGTAGTGATTTCTCCACATCTCTCACCTGCATATAAACACACTTAAAACACTATTCCAAAGTTAGCCATCTGTTGAAGTTCATTTAGACAATATAATTCCCTACCTTTGAGAGAGCCCTTTAAGGCTAAAAAGGCTAATTTTCAGCTAGAAGTAGGTTTGAAATGGTTACTCTAGGTTGATTGGTGAAGTATCCCACCAGTAACAATTTAGTGATAAAATTTTGGTGCGTCTGCCAGGAGACTAAAGACATATTTCCCGAAGTTTGTGCTAATTTTTTTTTTTAACTCTTGGAGGTAGCAAGAGCTCAGAAAATTTCGAGGTTGCACTCTACCTTGGTGACTCCACTACAAATTTTTCATGTTTAAAGGTGTCTTCAAAAAAGATACACACAAGGAGAAATATAGATCCTAACCCACCTACAATTGTGGATAATCCAGAAAGAATTATTAGAGGCATTGGAGGCAACTCTTCAAAATTAGGTATTCCATCACATTCAAGAGTTTTTTCCTCTGAGATTATTCAAAGTCTTGAAGATAGAAAATTTGATGAAAGGATAGAAGAGGTGTTGTTTAGGTCTAAGACTAAAAATGAATTGACTGATATAATTCTAGAACTACAAATACTAGGTATTGATACATCTTCCCTATTGACAAAAGAAGAAAAAGAAGAATTCTGGAAGACTGTCACATAGAAGTTGTTGTTGGAGAAAGAGTCTTTTGAAAGATTAAAAGAATTAGATCCTTTTGAGTTTTTGTTGAAGAGAAAGTCTAGTATACCCTTTCCTGAATGGATTTCCTTTGTTTCTAGACTCCAAATTACCTTTACAACATCTCCTAACACTTCACCTCCATTCATTGTTTTTTCCCAAAGTCAGAATTTAACCTCATCCACTAATTTTTCAAGTACTACAGTCCTTGTCATCATGGTTGGAGTTCCTCCTCCTGCTAGACCTGCAAGATATGCTCCTCTTTTCCTTATTTCTGTCCTTCATGACCTTTCAGATGGGTATTTTACTAGGATTAAAACCTTTGGGAGTGAAGAAGAAATAACAGCTGAAGAACATGTTGACCAATTTAACAAATTCATTTATCGAGAGGAGGTAGATGATGAAGATGTGAAAATGAGGTTGTTTTCTCAGAGTTTCACTTGTGAGGTAAGAAAATGGTTTAAAGCTTTAGCCCCAGCTAGTTTAGAAAATTGCGACCAGTTGGAAGATAGTTTTTGACAAAGTGGGAAAGTAAGGTGAACCTTGTTCAAGATTTAAATAAGTATAAAAATTTGAAAAGAGCCTTCGATGAATTTGTCCAATACTTTTCTAAGAGATTTAACAAGGTTTACAACTCCATACCTGCTCATATTAAACCTCCTCTAGGAGCTACTCAATTACACTATGCTGAAGCTTTTGATTATGATTTTTCCATCTTGTTGAGGGAAAGAGAATATGCTTCTTTGGAGGACATATATAATGATGTAGTATAATTTGAGGTGAACATGGTTGCACCCAAGAGGTCTAAGATGGGTAAAAAAAATTAAAATAAGAGGAGAAGCCTTCTTCATCCTCAGATGAAAATTTTGATACCATGATGACCAAGGAGGAACTTATGGACATACTTGCTCTTGGAGCCATTCCTTTGCCTCATGCACAACAAGAGATTCATATCATAAATATTCAATTTAGGAGGCATCAAAATCAGCAAAGATTGAGGGAAAATAGAAACCAGCCTGATACACAAGTAAGACTTCCTTTTCAACAAAATTTACTAGATGAAGAGGAAACACAACCTGAATTCCAAGAGGATATTATTCATTGCTTATATGAAGATGTGTCTGGAATGTTTCTAAATAAAGAGGAGCATGATGAGTCTAGTCATGATATGGGGTTAAGTGAGGGACAATCTAATTACTTAAAGGGTTACCAACATGCTATCTTTGAAATGAAGAAACAATACAATTTGGGGAATAGAAATGTTCCCATTACAACAAATAAAGCTCAGCCAAAGAAATATGCTCCTAAACCAGTTGAACCTAAGAAAGTTAAACCACTACCTCATGGCAAAGAAATGGAAAAAAAATCATCTACTTTCAATTTAGAGAATGAGATCTCCAAAATAAAAATTCCAGTTCCCTTTGGTGAAATCATTAAAGTCACTGAATACAAAAGTGAAATTGTCAAGATGTTAAACACTTAGCCTAGACCTTCAGACATCCTAAATTTGCAAGAAGACCATCCTACCATTTTCCTAGGACCAAGGGTGGAAGATGAAAATAATGAAGAAGCTCCTCCTTTTTATGTAAGTTTGAATATTCATGACATGAATATTCATAATGCCATGTTAGAATCAGGAGCTTCCCACAATTTAATGCCTAAGGTGATAATGGAAACAATGGGTTTAGACATCACTAGACCTTATAAATATTTGTTTTCTTTTGACTCCAAGATATTTCAGTGCATTGGTCTCATTAAAGATGTGGTTATTGGCCTAAATCAAGTGCATGCTAAGACAGTGGTGATGTACATAGTGGTGGCTGACATTCCTTTGAAATTTGGCATGCTTTTATCTAGATCTTGGGTACCCAAAATTAAAGGAACTATGCCGATGGATATGACTTATGCAACCATTCCAGTATTTGGTGAGAAAAGGAGGTTATATAGAGAAAGTAGGATGGCTTACATGGTAAGTAGCAAAGACAAACCAATTTTTTTTCATATTTATGCACTAGATATTGAATTGGGATCTTCAATTTTGTTCAATGAACTCATTGATGAGGCAGAACATGAGAAAAAGACAGAAAATAAGCAAGCATAAAATCATAGAAGTGTACTAAAAAATGAAGAAGGTTAGTGGAATTTACATTTTGATGGCACTGCTAGAAGAGAGGGAGCTAGATCAGGGATATGGACTACCACTCCTCATGATGAAAGTAAGTTTTTATCTTACAAATTAAACTTTTATTATACAAACAACATGGCAAAATATGAATCATTGTTTTTGGTTCTAGAAACTTTGAAAAGTTTAGTCGCCAAGAAGATATCAATTTGTGGTGATTCTAAATTGGTAATCAAGTAGATAGAAGGATCTTATCAGACCAAGGATGTCAGGATGAAGGCCTATAGAAATTTAATCCTTGATTTTCTTTAGAAGTTTCAAGAATATACTTTCATTGTCAAGACTAGAGACTAGAATTTAGTGGCTGATTCTTTTGTTGTCTCTGCTAGCTTGTTTGTCATTCCTACTCATTCAACTGAGAGATATGAGGTTGAGGTCAGACATAGACCAGCAATTCTTGATAACATCGTTCATTGGAAAGTGTTTGATAGCAATCAGCAGGTTCGAAATTTCCTTGAATTAAAAAAAGAGTTTGAGAATATTCAAATAGACCAGTAGAATATGTTTGGTGAAACTAAAGTCAATCTTGAAGTCCTGCAGCTAAAAAATAATTGTATTCCAAAAGGTCTTATTCCCCTTGAGAAATTATTTGATCAAAATAATGTTTTCAAGTCCCCAAGGATGAAGGCTGATGATGAAGAGGTGGAAAATTGCAATATTGGTACAAAAGAAATTTCTAAGATGGTTAAGTTATCTAAATTTGTTTCTATGGAGATGAAACGAAGGCATGTGGAGATGATGAAAAAGTATATTGATGTCTTTGCATGGAGCTATCCTAACTTGAAAAGGTATGATCCCAGTATTATCCAACATACTATCCCCATCAAAGAGAATGAAAGCCTTTCCAACAGAATGTGAGAAGAATTAATCCTTTTCTCATGCGTCTGATTGAGAAAGAGATTAAGAAATTATTTGATGTAAAAATTATTGTCCCTTTGAGGGTTTCAAGATGGCTTGATAATATGATACCTGTAAGAAAGAAGAATGGTGAGATTATAATTTTTATTGATTTCAGAAATTTAAACAAAACATCTCTCACAGAAAATTACCCTCTTCCCAAGATGGATCAGATTTTGAAAAATATTGTTGGCTCCCAAATAATTTCCATGCTTGATGGTTTCTTAGGTTACAGCCAAATTTTAGTACATTTGAAGGACCAAGATAAAACTTCTTTTACCACGCCATGGGGAACATTCATGTATGCCAAAATGCCTTTTGGTCTCATGAATGTAGGGGAAACTTTCCAAAGAGCGATGGATATTGATTTTGCTGAGGAGAAAGACAAATCAATGGTGGTATATTTGGATGAAATCAATGTATTTTCAAAGAAGGAGGAATAACACCTTAAGAACTTGGAGAAAATTCTGTAGAAATGAAGAAAATTCGATATATCTCTCAATCCTACTAAAAGTGTCTTTTCTTTAACTTCTAGGAAACTGTTAGGACACATTATATCAAAGGTTGGAATAAATATTTATCCAAATAGAGTTATTTCCATTCAGAAAATAGACCTGCCAAGGAATAGGAAAGAGATTCAGTCTTTTCTTGGAAAGGTACATTTTGTTAGAAGGTTTATTCCAAATTTTGCTGAGATTGTCAAGCATATTACTAAGATGTTAAGGAAGGAGTCTAATATTAGGTGGATAGTAGAAGCAAAGAAATCATTTGAAGACATAAAGAACACCCTCACTCAAGCCCCAATTCTCATAAGTCCTGAAATTTCAAGTGACTTTCTAGTTTTTACATTCGCCTCTAAACACACAATTGCTGGAGTATTTTTGCAGAAAAGGAAACAAGGTGGTGAGCAGCCTACTTATTTTTTTTTAGGACCCTTGCAAACTTAGAATTGAAGTATAATATCATGGAGAAACATGCATATTCTTAAGTAAAGGCTCTTAAATATTTCCGAATTTACATTATGCATTCTCATATTATTGCATATGTGCCTAAAACTATGGTGAAACACATTTTGAACCAAGCTGATCCTGATGGAAAAAGATGTAAGTGGATTGGTACCTTATTGGAATATGATATAGAAATTAAGCCTACCAAGTTGGTGAAGGGTCAAGGGCTAGAAAAACTGATAGCACATTCAAGTTTTGAATGTCTAGACATGAATTTCATTGCAGGAATTTCAGAAGTGTTAGAAGAAGAAGAATTGGTTCCTATTGAAGAGAAATTGACTTTTTTTGAATGGTACAAAGATGTGATTTTTTTATAAATCATCATAAAGCCCCTCCTCAATTGATTAAGTCCAATCCAAGGTTTGTGAATTTGAAATCTTTGAGATACTGCAGTTTTAGCAAAAAATTATATTGGAGGGACACTGGTGGCATTATTTTGAATTTCTTATTGGAAGAAGAGGCTGAAAAGTTCATTGAAGAATTTCATAAAGGAGAATGTGGAGGACAACATTACTAGAAAGCCACAACTTATAAGATACTCAAAGTAGGATATTATTGGCCTTCCATGTTTAAAGACATCTATAAGAAGATTGTTGCATGCCATGAATGCCAAATTTTTGATGGAAGGAATAAGATGACTCCTTTACCACTGAAACCAATATATGTTGAAACTCCTTTCCAACAATGGGGACTGGATTTCATTGGCGAAATACACCCTGCATCCTCAGGTCAGCATTGTTGATTTTACAGCCACTAATTATTTCACCAAGTGGATTGAAGCGGTCCCTACAAGGCAGGCTACTTACTCAGTCATCATTTAATTTGGAGAACAACATTTTTTTCAGGTTTGGTTGTCCTATGAATATTATTACTAATAATGCACAATATTTAAAATCCAAAAAGTTGATTAATTTTTTTCATCAATATCATATCTCTCTTGGTCATTCCATAGCCTATTACCCTCAAGTTAATGGCCTAGCTGAATCATCCAATAAAATCATAGTAATGATCATCAAGAAGGTGCTCCAACAAAATAAAAGATCATGGAATATAAAACTAAATTTTGCTTTGTGGGATGATAGAGTTTGTACTAAGAGATCCATAGGTACATCTCCTTATGAACTATTATATAGAGCTGAAGTGATTTTCCCAAATTCTTTGGGCGTTTCGGTAATGAAACTACTACAAGGGCTTGAAGAAGAACCTAATGCCATCCAAAGGAGGATAAACCATCTCATATATCTGCAGCAAAAAAGAGAAGAAGTGTATGACAATCATCATCAATCACAAAATAGAGTGAAGAAGACTTTTGATAGAAATACTAAGGAAGAAAATTTCAAGATCCAAGATGTAGTTCTGAAATGAGGGTCTAGAATTGAGGAAAAGGGGAAGCATGGAAAGTTTGAGAAACTATGGAAGGGGCCATTTATGATAGCTGCAGACCATGGAAACAATACTTTTCTTCTTTAGGAGATGGATGGACAGCCATGTGGAGGAGGACCTGTCAATGGCAGGTTTCTAAAACACTACTCCTCTTAGTTTATTTTTCTAAATTACACTTCATTACACATATTTCATTTTCTGTTATGATGTTTTGCAAATAAAAATGAGTTCATCATCAAGCTTTAGCTCGAGGAGAAGGCCATAAGAGCTTGGTGAAGTCTTCATCAATTTCAGAAAATTTCAGTTTTTCAAGAAAGGCACTGGAACTATAGGCTCTTTGTTGTACCACAGGGCACACCATCCCCAGTGGAGCCACTATTATCACCAATAAAATTCATTTTCTCATTAGGAAGGCCATTTAGCATAGGTTTTTATGTTTTTGCAAATTAATTCATGAAATTGATGAAAATTGTGAATTGGTAATTATCCTAAGTTTAGAGAGTCGCACTTATCATGTCATCATGATGAAATCCATAAAAATACACCAAAAATCTCCATACATTGGTTTAAAATTTGGTTTTGGCCACCTATCTGTCTTTTCCTAAGTCCGCAACGAAATTAACAGAAAAAAGGCTATTTTCGCTACGGACTCACCTGACCAATCTGTAGCGAATCTGCCAAAATTATAACAGAAAGCGCTACAAAATCATGTTTTTATGCACCAATAAAGGAAAGGGTGAGGTGTTGAGTCTTTAGAGTTTAGAGGTCATTCTGACATCACGTGATCAGTTAGAAGAGTCATGCAACATGCGTAATCATAAGTGGTCAGTCATGATTTCACTTAATCTCTCTCATTTGTCCTTATCCCTCTCATATTTGAATTTTACCTTTTAAATTCATCCTTGAGAGCTACTGTCTATCATCTTTCCATATTACTTCTGAGTGTAGCTTCTGTATCATCTTCATAAAAGTCTAGTTTAGTATGCAAGCACCTTGTTGTGCAATTCTTTTCTTTGCAGGTGTCATACTATCAAGGAGGCCAGCGCAGGGTTAAGAGAGATGGTCATGCAGAAGACTACTTATAAAGGGGGTTCAGTTGTCAGGTATGAGCCCATGGATCTAAAATTTCTCAATGAGGATCCTAGCTTTGTAGAAGCCTTCAACAGTGTTGTGTGTATGAGGTTCTGCCAGAAATTACAAGGTTTTCATGATCAGGTTTCGAAGGACTTTGTAGTGAATTTCGTGGGCACTACATCAAATATGGGTGTGCTAAGCTTTGTGGTGTCTCCTGAAACAATTTCCCAAGCTACATAGATCCCGAGGATGGGAGAAGAGTGGTTTAAAGCCACTAATTTCAAATTACAGAACTGTGATGAATTCATGAAACCTGAACACATTGGAGTGGATATGACATCTGGGATCCCAAGGAGCTGCCTTAAAGAAAACTACTCCAAATTACTACTTGTGATTCAAAAATACTTCACATGTGAGGGGAGGTTCCATATGATTTATCAGTATCATTTTAGGCTCTTACTACATTTCACTGGTAAGCAACCTCTTGACCTTCCATTTTTCGTATTTAGAAGCCTAGGCAAGATGTCAGACAAAGTTCAAGCTAGGCCAGAAGGTAGTGAAACTTCAATTTTTCATCATGGATTTATCAAGATATTGGTTTTGGAGGATTTAAAAAACATTAATAGAGACTAGGCCACATTCCTATTTATTAGTGGTTATGAAGTAGATACATTAACACCTAAGAAGAAACCTAAATCAAAAGCCACTCCTTCAATCAAGAGTGACAAAACTATAATTGAAACTGAGGATGTAAATGAGGAGGAAATGGAGCCCATTATAGAGCCCATGGATGTTGAAATAGAGCATGCACAAGAAACAAAAGTTCCACAACCCACACCTACAAATAATAAGTCCAATCCCATCAAGAAGAGTCATGGAAGGATAACAAGGAGCCAAACACCAGGGAAAGGCAACCTTGAAGACATTCTTCAAGCCATATACATAGAAGAAAATCCAGTGGTAAAAGCTTTATATATCAAAGGAAGCAAGAATAAAAAGAAGGGTCTTACTGGCAACAAACTTGACTTCTTAGGAGAAGATGCAGGGTTTATGTTCCAACCAAGAAAACCACTTAGTAGGCTGCAACTTCCCAAAGGTGTCATGGCTAGTCAAAAGACTGAAGTTACAGATAAAGGAAAGAAACATATGGTAGAGGAAATCATTGATTTGTCTCCAACATAAGAAGAAATCATTATGTAGAGGAAAGGTAAAGAGAAAGTTATTGAAAAACTTGAAGTGCAACTTTTTAAAGAACAATTGAGAGAAGCGAGGGAGGAAGTTATTGAAACCAAGTTAGAATGGGAGGAAGCTAAGCTAGACAGAAAAATGGTGGAGGAATTCAAAGAAAAGGTAAAGGAGCAAATCAATCACTATGATGAGTCTTTGACCAATGCAAAAAAATTGTTGAAAAGAACCCTTCCTCTACGCAGGGTAATGAAACATAAAAGGAAGAGGAATAATTGGTTGTAGGTAGAGAGAAAGAAACTTAAAATTCAAGTGAAAGAGTTAGAAGAGCAGATGGAGATGATACAATTAGAGCTCAAGAAGAAATATTTAAAAATAACAGTCATAGATGAACCTATGGAGACTGAAGCCTCTGCTGCCAAAGGTGAAGCTTCTAAAACTTGAAAAGTGGATAAATTACCTTTTTGTTTTTTTTTGTATCATTTCAGATCATCACTTGTAGAGCCATTGAAAAATTTTGAAGAAGGAAAGAAAAATTTTCAAGTATTCTACCAATTAGGCAAGTTTGTAGCGTGCCTCACGCTTGAAGCCCATAAAACGCTACGAACTTGCTGTAGGTTTTTGTTTTTCTATAAATCACGTGAGTTTTCACGAAGGAGGTAGGTAAAGGTTTGTGTTTTGTATTTTTGACTCAATAAACAACCTCAAATCAGCAAAGGGAGAAAATAGGTTGCAGAAATGGTCAAAGCCAAATTTCTACAAACTTTCGCTACGGACTTGCAGGAAGTCCCATGTTTCTGCAGCGAAGAAGATTTTGGTGATTTTTCAAGTTTTGATGGTCTTTCTAAGACAATTCAGCTACGTGGAAAGGTCAGAGGTAAACAGGTGAATGTTCTGATAGAGACAAGGTCTTCGACAAAGCCTTTCTGTTTTCCAGCTCATCATGGAGGCACTCATCAACCATTATGACATCACCTCCTAAAATTTAGGAAGATAGGTCTCCCGACTTGATGGGAGTAATTATGTTTTAGTCATGGTCACTGCCACCTGAGCACATGAATTTCTTGATGTAAATATGAAGTTTCAAAATTTGTTGATGTAATAAATAGGTTGGAGAGTCCTATTAGGTTTATAAGTCCTAAATTTAGCAGTGGTCAGTTTTATCTCCATGTAATTTTCTTATGATTAGATGAGGTGTAATTTAAAAGACTCGAAGGTTCAGCCTTGTTGGCAGACCTCATGTAAAGATGCCTAAGCCTATTAATAGGTAGATTATCGAAGTAGAGGGTGGATTGATGTTGACTACAAAACTACTATTGTAAAAACTTCTCATCAGTAAAATATAGTGGCAATTGGCTTTTCTTCACCTGAGATTCATTGATGTTCTCTTGAGTATTTGTCTTATGTATTCTGCAATTTTATCTTCAGTACTCTGATGTTTGATTACTTAGAATTCATGTATGACATGCTCTAACTTCCTTCAAACATTTAGAATGCCGTGAATGTTATATTTTCATTAGAACATCTATATGCCTCAGCTTCCATTAGAAGAGTTCATAGGCCAATGAGTTCTTTTCACTGACTCCATATACCCAATGGTAGTGATTTCTCCACATACCTCACTTGCATAAAAACACACTTAAAAAACTATTTTAGAGTTAGCCATATGTTTAACTTCATTTAGACAATATAATTCTATATATTTGAGAGAGCCCTCTTAGGCTAAAAGGCTAATTTTAAGCTAGAAGTAGGTTGAAATAGTTACTCTAGGTTGGTTGGTGAAGCAACCCATCATTAAAAATTTAGTGATAACACAACTAAGGATTTGAATTCAACAAAATTTGAATAAACCTCATATTTATTCTTCATAAAATATAACCAACATTTGTAGGAAAAATCATCTACAAATATCACATAATAACCATGCTTTGAAACTGAGACCACAAAAAATGGTCCACACACATCTGAGTGAACTCGCTCCAATATGGATCCAGGTCTGCTATGTCAACACTAGAAGGGGGATTTGAAATATTTTCCAAGAGTGCATCCCTTGAAAAAATCATGTTGATCAAGGGTGCTTTTTGGAAGTCCACTAGTGATGTGTTACATTGTTTCAAAGTCCATAGTGTAGGTGTCCCATGCATCTATGCCATAGCTCTCCAAAATCTTGGCCTTGAACATGTTCTTCCTTGCTTCTCAATTCAACACATGCATCCAAATCTAGCTTGCAGATATTTTTAACCCGAAAATCAATTTGTATTACTTTTCTAGTAGCGACATGCTTTAGATAAGCTTCCCCCTTACTGAAAACCACATCATATCTACGACCTTCAATTACAACTAAAAAAACTAATTTTTTCTTCAGACCAGGCACCTACATTACATTCTTTAGGTTGTGATGAGAGCCTAGCTTACTCTTAAAGGTGACAGTGCCAATCCATTCAGAAATATACCTCTTGTTATAGGTCAATTTGGGCACCATTCCCAATGACCTGGTTAAACTGGACATCATCCCCAGAACCAATGCATAGGGTCTATCATCCCCTATCATTTCAGTTGCTACATGCCCTAAGAAAAAGAACAAGAAAAGATCATCCATGACTTCCATTGCAAGGTTTCCAAGATTTTAAGTACATGTTATATCACCTGTGAGCTCACCAACGCAGCCTCTCAAGGGAATAACTATTTTTCATATGAAATTACCTCCATTCAAGGGTGCTCTTCAAAGCACTTCCCAACATTCAAGAGTGCGTTGGTCAATTGGGAGAAAAAATCTCATTGTTCTGGAATCTCCACATGGAAAATGCCTTCTAGAAGAGTCCATATGTGTCAAACTTCGAATCCATGTGTCCATTCAACACCTTTGAGCTTGGGAACATGTATTTCCTATTATTATAAAGTCATTGATTTTGAAACTACCTTCAGTTGATCTATAAATTGAGCACAGATCCTAGTGCTTGAGAAGGAAGAAATTTGGTAGAGAAATGTTGTTGGAATCTCAATTGAGTGTTTGATTTGAGTGATATGATGCTAGAGAGATGTTCATTGTGATGAGGATGGGATGATACTGGAGTTGGTGACATCAAATAAATCGCTGGTTGTAACCCCCCCCCCTTCTATCCATTAATAAATATTGCTGCTTACTTTCCCACATATGTATATTTATAAAATTCTGTCTTTCATATCATGGATTCTTAGCTAATGTATATGTTTCATGTTTCATTGATTTAACTGATTAAAGTAAATAGCCATCTGTATATTTCAATCTCTTTGCTGTTTAGTGTTTATAATTGCAGGAACTAGTCTGGCGATCAAAGTTGGATTGGAAGCTACAAAAGGAGCGACAAAAGGAGAATATGAAGCGCTTGGAATCCAAGTAAGCTTCTCCATATTTCTGTGTGTCTATTTACTATTAGGAAAAGTATCTGCAAAATATTTGATCTGTTGTTTTGAATTCATAGCACCACATTTAGGGAATGTGTTTTATCCATAATCCATAATTTCGCATAACAAATGGTGACTCCGTTGGGGATTTTATCTTCATCCTTGGTGTATTTTTCCTATGCTTATCCAACCAGTAGAATCTACTCTCAATTATTAGTTTTTTGAAACAAAGAATTGCATTAGAAGTGTGTTTAGTAGCTTGAATTTTGTTCTCTGTTGCGTCCAATGCATTTTTGGTCAAGACACAGTGCTTTGCATAACATTGTCTCCCACTCAGGGATGCTTTGCAATGCACTGTCTCCCCTTAGAGACTGCATTTCCCCCTAAGCCAACCAAATTCCCTTTGAATTTGTCATTGCCATCACTTTCAACCTTTTGTTTGTTGTGTTTTCAACTGTCTGATGCCTCATAGAGACCAGTGAATTTACTTGAATCTTCCTCCTTTGAAAAGTAAGTTTTTTCAATGTCTCTTTAAGTTTTTTTCTTTATCATTGAAAAATAAAATTCAAAGTATTTTTATTTCTGCATTAGATCCATTTGTTTTCGTAAAGGAAATTGTTGTTAAATTCTTCGTTTCCTGTAGGAAAAATTGTAGTTCGATTATTCATTTTTCCTAAAACAGAAATTGTTGTTAAATTCATCGTTTCTCAAAGAAGAAAGCATTTTTTTTTGTTGATTTGATGCATATAGTTTCCTTTTTGCATTCACATTAAGGGGACTGAAAAGAAAAGCCTGCATTTTCATGTAGAGGATTTTTTGTTTTGCATAGGAAAAAATTAGGAAAGCTGCATATTTGTTTGTGCACTTTGTTTTTTGCTCTCAAAACTGATTTCTCTTTCCCTTTAATAGCTAATATTTTCATTGAAAAATCTAAAATTGAAAAGTTTTCTTAGAATTTTAGTTTGCATTTTAGGAATTTCCATCACATCATTGCAGTGAACCTTGAAAGGAAAATTGATAAACAATATCAACTTAAAATTTACATCAATTTACCTAAAAAAGCATTGGAACCATAACGATAACATTTAGAAGGTCTAAGCTAGAGACGTGTTCCGGCGTCATAAAACATAGGAATTGTCGTTAATTGTCCGCGATACATTCCAGGTGTGATACCTCACTCCATGTACGTAAGTATATCGTAGCTTGTCCACGTACCTTAGGGTATAGCGGGTGGTGTTATAGTACGAAAAGTATAAAGGGGTGCTCTCACTGTGTGGTTTCACATTAGACAACGCTAATACGAAATTGGGCCTCCATATACCTTCGGGTATATTTGGGAGGAAAAATTTAGGTCGCTATCCATCCATAGTGAACTGAGTCAGCTGCCTTGTAAATTTTGATACACCGAACACAACATTTGGGGAGATTGCCTGCCCGTACTTCTTGGTTCGCCAGGAGGTATTCTGCAGTTCACAGTTTCTTGATAAACCTTTTTCCTAGTAATAACCTTTTGTTTTGTTTATTTATTTTTTGTCATAAAATAAATCAGTCATCGTGGAAGAAGAAAATCCCTTTCCCCATCGTTCGCGTAGACTTGCATTGAAACCACCTTTACCACTGGAAGCTACTTCTGGTCGACGAAGGCAACACCACTTTACCAAAACTAGTACCATCAATACCTCTCGTGAAGCATCATATTTCCATATGCCAGAGTTCGCACAAGCTGTTTCTGCAAATCTTGGTTTGTCTACTGTTGTTGAGACAGAGTCCTCACAGCTACCCGTGGTCATGATCCATTGAATCAGTGAGACCATACCTCCCGAACCTGGCGTTGTTCAACTAGAAGTTGATCCAGATCTTGTCTCTTTTTTTCTAGAACATCTGCATCCTGAAGTCAAACGACCAGAAGTTGTTCTTGTATCAGTCGCCCCACAATCTATTGTAGCCATCGAGTCTCCCATATCGCGCAGTCAATCTCTTGAAATATACTTTGGGTCTTACGACAAAATCCTTCAGCCTGGTTTAATTTCGATTGAAGAAATCCCAAAAGATGAAACAAATTTAACTCCAACCCATTTTGGGGAGGATATTTACCTGTATAAGTCTTTTTCTCAATCATCACCCTCTGCTTTTGTTGATCCTGTTCCTATTCAAATTCCTCTTGATTCAAAAGGGTATACATTTGGTCAAGTAACCATGCCTGAACCAACATCTTCGGGGTGGCCATCTGTTCCGATTGCGTCAACACCTGTTATCACTACCCCGTCAATGTCCACAACTTCATCAGAGTCATATTTTCATGGTGGCCCTTTGGTCCCATCAGGTTATCAATCTATATCTGAAATTTTATCAGGTGCGTCTTTAAACCCATGGAATTCACCAATGTCATCGTCTGGTATTCTAACTGGTAAACCTATAGTGAGTACTGAACTACTTGATCCTTTATACCCATCATCAGGGCAATATCAAGTTGGTCCTTCTGGGTCTATTCCATCCAGTACCATCTCAACTAGACTCCATGCTTTTGGATAACAATATTTTCCGTTTTATTATACTCCTCATGTCGGGGGGAAACCTTTGGTCACCCACTTTGACAGTACTCCATTTTTTTTTGGTCAACCTAACGTCGAAATGAATGTTTTTCAATGGCAACCCACTCTACCTATCCAACCACAAACGGTTATACACTAGTATCAATCGGTTCAACATGTTGCATCCACATCAATTCCACTTGTTAATACATCTTTACCCGTGTTACAGACTCAAACTATTGTACAATAACTGTTTCAGGTGGGTCCTTCAACTCAATACCCTCAAGTATTGGGCCCTCAGACTCCAACTTCTTCAGCTAATTTACAACAACAACCTGTACCCGGAATCATTTATTCATAAGATAGATTACCATATTATGGAATGTCACAGCCACAACCAGGTTATACCTATCCTCAACCGAATCCAAGTTATCCTAATTTGGGTTATAACATTGGTGGACAGATCCCTTGGCAGCCTCAGGCGCAAATGCCTCAACCTTCATTTCAGCAAGTATCGTACCTAGGTTTTGGTCAACATAATCCTCAAGCGTTTGCTTATCAAAACAACCCCTATCTGGATTACCAGTAGAATATTCCTTATGCTGGTGCTCAAAGGCCTGTTACCCAAGAAATTCCATCATACCCTGGCTATGCTTGACCTAACCTCAAGCGACAGTTGCCCCTTGTTGCAACTTTAGAGTTACCAGATTTAAATCGGCTCACCAATGATCCAATCAACTATGCTCCTTGGTGGCTGGTGATACCTCATAAATTACCCTTGGATATTCCTAAGTTCAATGGAAACCCTGGGAAGACCCGTCGACTCATGTTATGACTTATCATTTGTGGTGTTCATCAAAACACTTGAATTATGAATCCGTTCGACTACGTATTTTCCAGCATACGCTCACTGGTCCTACTACAAAATGGTATATTGAGTTACCTAGATCTTCTTTTGATAATTTCACTTCCCTAGATAATTTATTTTTGACTCACTTCCAGTTACCCATATGATATGAAACTAGAATGAAACTCTTGACTAATTTTAAATGGACTAATGCTACTCACATTTCTGATCATATTCATGAGTGGCATCATTGTCGTTCCTGATCAGCTCCTTGATGACTGGTTCATTAAGTCCCTGTTACCATCTATAACTGAGGATGTGGCTAAGGGTGGTGTAATCACTGAAGAGTAGGTCATTTCTCATGCCCAATATTTAGAATTGATTTATACTCAGTCTAGCATGCTCTACGAAAAAATTCCTAACGCGCCGCAATCTAATTTTATTGTTCCTCCTCCATCAAAGGACTCTCATGCTGGAGACGATATGATTGGTACTGCAATCACACATCATACTATTGCATCAGATCCTGCACCTTCTTCCGAAATCAATGGCATGTCATTTGAAAAAGGAAAAAGTGACAAGCAACCCAAAAGTAAGAAAAAAGGGAAATCAAAGAAGCAAACTTCTAACCCACAGGAAATATCATCTGATCAATCGCCTAGAAATAGGAAACCTCGTTATCCATGAATAATCTGTAATGAGGAACACTTTGTTTGGGATTTTACTCACCACGCTGAAGTCTTAAAAATGGTTAAGGCTTCACATGCGTCAGCTGTGTTGATAGATCCGTTTTTGAAACTGGACACAAATTTGGTTGCTACGGATCCATCTTCAAGTTCCCAAGTTCTTATGTTATCTGTCACAAATACATCAACAGATATTTTGGTGTCAATGCATAATAAATATTACAGTAGTCAGGCCACTGATCAACCTACTACCTCGTCCATGAATCTGTCTATAGAATCGGTACCACCTACTGCTATTCCTGAATTGAAAATCAAGCCATCGAAGGGAGTCGTTCATAAATCGACATATAATCCTCGAGCAAGAGCTGCTCAAAATTATAATATAGTTGAATATTTGGCTCAATCCCTTTTAGCTATGTCAGCTCTTGCAGTATTACAAAATTGTCCCTCCCAGAAATAGACTTTGTTGTTGGCAATTGGTGGAATTGATTGAACTAATTCTAATCTTGTAGTCTTTAATCATACGGGCTATGTGCTGCAATTACCAGCAGAATTTGAATTCTCCATCCAAGTAAATGTTCTCAATCACCTTGTTCATCGTACTATTATTGATGAGGGAGCATCTACGTGCATTATGTCTCTAAACTGTTGGAAGTCACTTGGCTCGCTGCGCTTATCTCAATCATCAACAATGTTGAAGGCTTTTGATAGACATACATATAAGCCTTGTGGTACTATCAATAACTTGCATGTTGAACTAGGGGGAAAAACAGTGAATGTTGATGTTAAGGTCATTGACGGACCCTTTGACTACAATATTTTACTTGGAAGGCTATGGGTATATTCTATGACTACAATTGTTTCTACATATTTTAGAATGATCGCCTTTCCACATAAAGGTGTGATCATAGTCATCAACCATCTATCCTTCGTTTTCTCCACTTCACAGGTAACTGGAAGTGTTTCGTTCATTCACGCACCCCAACTCGCACTTCAGAACATTGGTGTAGGACTCTTAAAGGATTCCACTCTCACAGGAACCTTTGCATTACTGCTGCCTGCGACGTCGGTAGAAATTGCAAGCATAGAGACTTGCTACATGATCTCTTCCACTCCATCTGGCTTAAGGAAGAGTACGGGTGATTCTGAAATTGTTACGTTGGATGAGTTTATGCTGCCCAGACTTATTGAGATGGCATAGCAATCAATCGAGCTTTATTGGGTGGTGATTCCGAAATTAGCGTCGTCGGTTGTTTGGGTTGATCGTTCCTTAGATTTTGGTACTCCATATGACCCTTTTTCCTCAACTTTCTTGACATATGAGAATATTTTGGAAACCATGATGTCAGAAGGAGAACCATGGGAAGATTATCATCATCATTCCCATCTTCCTGATTATGAAGAAAATAATCTTAGTGAACTATATCACCCATCGATCAAAAATTTCTTTTCGAATTCTTTTCCTATTAATGAAATCGATTCCGAGTGAGACTTGTAAAATATTGAACAAACCATTTCTATCAATATTTCGACCAAACCTGGCATTGTAGAAAATATTCATGTCGACGTATCTCGTTCTCCATCAGAACTCGAAACATATCACTCTCTCTTTCGTGAATTTCGTGATGTATTTTCTTGGTATTACGAGGAAATTCCAGGCATAGATACTAGTATCGTTGAACACACTATTACTATGTACCCTGATGTCAAGCCGGTACGTCAATGCCTTCGTCCTGTTCATTCGAAGAAGGCTGTAGCCATTAAAGTAGAATTTGAAATTTTTTTGTGTGCTGGTTTCATTTACCATGTTCCACTAAATGAGTGGGTTTCCAACATTGTTCTTGTCATGAAAAAACAAGGAACCATCAGAGTGTGCGTTGATTATCGAGATGTAAATATTGCATGTCTAAAAGACAACTATCCTACTGCCTTTATCGACCAAATTATTGATGATTATGCTGGATGCGAAATTTTTTCGTTCATGGATGGATTTTCCGGCTACAATCAAATCAATATCCTCCCAGAGGATCAATATAAGACAAAATTCATCTATCCCTGGGGCACAATCACTTATCGGAAACTACCATTTGGTTTAAAGAACGCTAGGGCCACTTTTCAGAGAGCAATGGATTATGCTTTCAATGACATCAATCACATTTTTCAACCCTATCTAGACGATTTACCAGCGCATTCACGAAGTCGGACTGATCACCTGATGCATTTGAGAGCCATCTTTTTACGCTTCCAAAACTAAAAAATACGCCTCAATCCACATAAGTGTGTGTTTTATGTTGGTTCTGGTCATTTTCTTGGAGTCGTCGTCTCAAAAGAATGAATATGAATCAGCCCATTGAAGGTCTAGGTCATTCTTGATTTTCCTGCGCCATCAAATTTACTTCATATGCAGAAACTTCAAGGAAAGGCTAACTTCCTAAGGAGGTTCATACCCAACTACACCGAAATGGCTAAAGTATTTACTCGGTTCTTTAAAAAGGTGATTCCCTTCCATTGGGATCAAGTTGCGCAAGCTTCTTTTGATGCTGTCAAGGATAATCTTGTCTAGGCTTCATTAATGTATCCCCCCAATTATCAGAGTGATTATTTCTTATATATCGTCGCGACTAATACGACCATCGCTATGGTATTGGTCCAAGTAGAAAATGGGATAGGACATCTAATCTATTATTTGCGTTGTAATATGAATGATATGAAAGTGAAGTATTCGTACGTAGAAAATCTTGCCTTGGCGGCTGTTGAAGCTGTACAAATATTTTGCCACTATATCCTATTCCGGAAGACCATTGTCTTTTCAGATTGCAACCCCATGACTTATATCTTATCACGTCAATTGCTGGGGGGCAAGTATTCAAAATGGATTGTCATTTTGCAGGAATTTGATTTGGAATTCATCAAATCTAAGTCAAGAAGTCTTTAGTTTTGGCTAAGTTTCTCTGTGACCTTCCCTCTGATAGTACTGCTACTACGTCGAAACCATCTATTCCTGATGATTCTCTGTTTCTGATCAGATCATCTGATCTTTGGTATGGGGATTTTATCATTTATCTCTAGACCTTGAATTTTAGGCCTGATACCTCTTGCTCTAACTAGTGATGTATTCGATACCAAGCCCAATATTATCTGATCGTCGGCAATATACTTTATCGTCGTGGTGTCGATACAATTTTAAGAAGGCACCTCACTCATGAGGAGGCCGAAAATGTTTTAAATGATTCTCATGCTGGGGCTTGTGGTGGACACTTATCTAGATACGCTACCACACATAAGATACTCTGCGCTGGTTACTTTTGGCCTACCATATTTTGCGACTGCATGCTCGCAGTCAGAAGTTGTCATGCGTGCCAGATATTTGATCGTAAAATCCGCAAGCCGCCAGTGCCAATGCATCATGTTGTCTCTGTAGGACCATTTTTCGAAATGGGGCATTGACTTCATGACCTATAACCCTTGTTCGTCCGGGGGGCATGGTTATACTATTGTCGCAGTAGAATACTTTACCAAATGGGCCGAAGTGATGCCTACATTCAACAACACAGGACAAACAACTCCATTGTTTTTCTTTAATCATGTCATTGCATGGTTTGGGGTCCCACATGCTATAGTCACAGATCATGGAAAGAATTTTCGCAACCATATGATGATTGAATTGACTTCCAAGTTAGGATTTTCACATGATAATTCTACTCCTTATTATCCATAATCAAATGGATAAGTTGAAGTTATCAACAAGATCATTAATCGTATGCTTCAAAAAATGATAGGAGTTTGTAAAAGAAACTGGCATTTGATCCTGTACTCTACCTTGTGGGCGTACCGAACCTTGTTAAGGAACAGAATCGAATTTACTCCTTTTCAATTGGTGTATGGTCTGGAAGCTATCTTGCCAATCCAATGTGAAATACCGTCATTAAGACTTGCAATCGACTTATTATCTGACACCTTAGATGAAGAAGCACGTCTTTTTAACCTCATTTATCTTAATGAAACACATCGTGAAGCCCAATTGGCCAACGAAGTGCATAAGAGACATATAAAGGTGCAATACGACAAAAATTTCCAACCTCACATTTTCTTAGAGGGTGACTTGGTCCTTCTTTATGAGCAAGAAACTGATATAATAGGTACAGGGAAATGTGAGTCATTAATGCACGACCCCTATATTGTTAAAAGAGTTCTTGCTAAGGGTGCCTATGAGTTGGTGGATTACGATGGAATTCCATTGGCGTAGCCCTGAAATGGGTTGTATCTAAAACGTTACTATGCTTAATCATGAACATAGTAATTTTTTGTATTATATTGTATATATATGTTGTTGATTTGCATTCACTATCTTAGTTTTTTTTTGAGTTTTCTTGATGTTAGTAATCCGCTTAACATTTCAGCATAGATGTCTGAATCTTTGGAACCATTTTTTGGATATGATGATGGTGCTAGTCGTAGTACGCATAATCTATCCTCTGCAGCGTCGACCATTTTCGCTCCGAACGACGAGTTAGTGAGTTTTCAAGGGATTTGTATCGGTAGATCGAAAAACAATATCGCTGAGTATAGTGCGTTGATCAAACTTCTCTTTAATGCCATTTCATTTGGTATTAACCGCATCATTATAAGGTTAGACTCACAACTTGTGGTATTACAACTTACTAGTGTTTATACTATTAGAAACCCAACACTGCGTTGTTTGTTCCTAAGGGTTCAAATTTTGGAAAGACACTTGGATTTTATTCAATATCAACACATTTCCAGAAACATGAACACATTGACTGATTCTTTAGCTGATCATGTTTTAGATAGACATTTGCAACACATGTAAAGAAACATTCACATAATTGAATAGGATTGTGCAATAAACATAGGAAAACACTGAAATCAAATAGATAGATAGTTATAGGTTTTCACAAAATTTGTGCCCAAGACACATTGGACATCTGACCTCAAAATGTATGCAATATGTCAAAAGTAAACTAGTGATGCTCATGGTAACATGCTATAGATCTAGGTATCCTACGCAGTAACCACATCCAGCGGTTATGAACACCTATAGTGTGGCACTGCAGTCGCATGGGTAACTCTTTGATCTGGCAATCCATAACCCTGAAGGTCAAACCCTATATGTGCCGCCGAAGCTCAGATAAAGTCTCAACCATGTCTAAATCCTGAAGGACTGCTCTCCCGATAGCCCTCTCTGTTGGCTCATATGCTCCATGCTATGGTTCCTCCACCGGTTGAACTCAACCAACATCTGCATTACATTAAAACTTTAGTTTAGACTTGGGAAAACATAAAAATACAAAAAAATTGTATAAACCTTAGAAAAATAAAAAAACATGTTCAGAACATTCTTACCTATTGCACCCGACTAAGTGCCTTCTGATAAAGCTAAGTTTGGATCTCCTCGGAAATCGACGCCCGCGTATGCATACTCATCAATGGCGATAACTTGTCACCTGAACCAGGAGAAGAATGCAGTCGAGAACACAATGGATGATTTTCCTGCATGTCTATCCATTAGTTCTACCCATATCTGCATCCTCAGATCTCTAGGGTTAGACACACCCAGTGTCACATGTTGAGGTTGCATCAGTGGAATCCACTCTAAGGAAAATGAAATGAGGATCAAACCATAACTGAAGTTTTTCTTCCTTCCTCCCTTTGCCTTGTTCAGTTGTTCTTTTATATGAGAAAGTAAAGCTTCATACCAGTTGAAGACTATTGGCTCCATACACTTTAGCGCATACTACATATATGGTCTATTCGCTACATGTAGTGTAACGGTGTTGGCAAGATTTGTGATCGTGAAAAGAATGGTTCTCAAAGGAAAATCACGAATGTCACAGATGTTTATCTTCCCATCCTTACTTGGCTCTGCCCTTGGATAGAAATATTGCAAAACATAATCTCTCATTGTCTCTCCTCCAAGAGTAGACCCTAAGAGGGAAATAGGCAAGCCTCTCCTCGACAAACCTGTTAGAAAATATACATCCTCCACTGTAATAGGAACCATTTTTTTCCTAATGTGAAATGCCTCAATAGTTGGATCCCATGCTTGAACTAGGAACTCCAAGAGTTCTATTTTTTGCCTCATCCCTGACAACCGGAAGTAATTTAATAACCCACAATCTCTTAGGGCTCTTACTGTACCCAGATCATTTAGGGCAATCATATTTTGTTCTTCATGCTCTATTTCTCTCCAAGTAATCGTCATTCTAGTCCGATGGAATCCTGAAACATAACCATAAGACTCATTAGACTCCTTTTCATGCAAAAAATTATGCCCAACGTAGTCTTGAACAAGAGACAGTGCGTTGCATACGTACCTAGGCTTCAATTTAGGTGCTTCACAACATAGTTTTCGATGCTCAAGGGTGCGTTGCCCTCTTTGGAAAATGAATTTAGACTAAGGGTCCCAAATCCCTAAAAAATTGAAATGAAATGAAATTAATTGACTACTGAAAGAAAGAGAGGGTTTATGGTACCAAACTAGATCAAATGGCGATGAAAACCATCCACAAAATCGATCGCAATTGACGGTTGAAGTTCGGGGGCAAAAACAGGTTCAAAGCTCAAAAATGAAAATGGTAACTTTAAAATGGTAAAAATGAATAGTAAAACTCTTTTAATTATTCATTTGATTATTTGCAAATCCTATTTATTCCTGTGACTATGGTTTTATTCTATTTTTATCATGAATCAAGTATTTTTAATCCATTTGATGTTGTTCTAAACATGTTTTACAAGTTATGAGTAGATTAGTCGTGCAGATTTATTTCAAGAATGATTTGACCACAAAGCATACTTTTATCCTTATTTTTCGATCTTTGTTAAAAATGAAAAAGGACTTGAAGTGCACTTTCATATTTTTTTTCAAGCTTCGATAACAGCGAAAAAGGAACCCTTAGAGTCTTCTTTTAGCTCTTTTTAGACTCTGATAATGTGAAAATATTGTCGAGAACTTGTCTTTTCGAGCTCATAAAAGTAAGTGAATTGATATCTACTCAGTCTAAGGTTAACCTTTTTCCGGACTGAGATAGATTATTTACGAAAAAGAAATGCCTTAGTCGAACATGGCTGAGAGGTTCTCTCCGGTATTATTTTACACTTTTTCGGATTTGAGCGAAAACTTTATGAAAACTTACTTATGGAGTTTTCTTTCGTCCTCTTTTTCAAACTCTCTAAACATTAAAAAGGATCGGGCTGTCACTCTCATTAGGCTCGTTAAAAGATAAAATAACAACAGGCTTGTCGATCATCGCAAGAATCGAGTTTCATTCATCACTAGACTCATTAAATTATTAAATAGCGATACATTATTCGCCCAAAGGGTTGAATTATAGATCAAGCATATGTTATCCTCCTCAAGCTTGTTAAAAAATAAAGAGGTACTGGTCGACAAATGACCAGCAAAAATTTTGGAAAGTGAACAAAACTTTTTACAGTAGCAGGTTGCTCTTGAACATGACACATCACTCCATCACTGTGACTGTTTGGGTTGGGTAATATTCTTGATGGTTCATTCATACCTATGGTTCATCATACCTTCACTTCGGTTTTGGGTCAATGCTGCCAACTCCTCTCAGTGTCGTCGATATGTTCAAGAGAAGTCATCCAGTGAATACTCATCCTTTTGCAATACTCATAAACCTTCATTCTCATGACAGTCATCCATGAACATTGCTATATCAGGTCATACTTTTTCTCCGAAATCAGTAACTCCTATTTCGCAATAAAGTGACTTATTGTCAACATCAAATCATCATCCAGGAAGTTTACTTATAAAGATCTTCTTTCTGTACCATGAGGCTTGTTATAGCATCGAAAAGGGTCTCGCTTCCAGACTTTTGACTGAAAGATTTTGTTTGTTGTTCGACATCAAATCATCTATTCACACCTTATGAAATTTAGTGCAGTACCTTGAGGGCCATTGACCTCAATGGTGGTTCTCTCGCGTTTGTTAACACATCACATCATTGGTTGGTAATCAAACGATGTCTTCCCATGTTCAACTACAAATCATATATTCACATGGCTAGACTTGTACTCGAATGATCGAGTGAATGAGATAAGAAGACCCCAGATCTAGTTTCAGCCATTCAGGCTGTGATTTCAGGATTGTTGTATACATCATCTGTATGGTGACCTTACATATAGACCATCATCCGAACATAAGCCTAAATCTGCAGGCATGTCTATATTTGGCAGCATTCCAATGTAGATGAGTTTCTACACTAGGTACATGTTATTAGATAGTTTATGTACTGAGCATGGGAATGACTTCCTCATAAATTCAAAGTGATCAAGAGGATATATCATGATGTGCAATGTCTTGTAAGATTGAGTTGTAGGTCGCCACTCCGCTTCATCTCCAGACCATCACAGTGTAAAGCATCTCATTTAAAAAATATTGTTATTATTATTCTGACTTCATGCTTTAGGGGGCAATCTATTATAGGTCAATTTGGGCACCATTCCCAGTGACCTGGTTAAACTGGAAATCATCCCCAGAACCAATGAATATGGTCTATCATCCCCTATAATTTCAGTTGCTACATGCCCTAAGACAAAGAACAAGAACAAATCATCCATGACTTCCATTACAAGGTTTCCAAGATTTGAAGTACATGTTATATCACTTATGAGCTCACCAACGCAGTCTCTCAAGGGACTAACTGCTTTACATATGCAGACACCTCCATTCAAGGGTGCTTTGCAAAGCACTTCCCAACACTCAAGAGTGTGTTGGTCAATTGGGAGTGAAATTCTTATTGTTCCGGAATCTCCACATGGCCAGTGCCTTCTAGAAGAGTGCATATGTGTCAAAATTTGAATCCATGTGTCCATTCAACACATCTGAGCTTGGGAACATGTCTTGCCTATTATCAGAAATTCATTGATTGTGAAACTACCCTCAGCTCATCTATAAATTGAGCACAAATCCTAGTTCTTGGGAAGGAATAAATTTGGTAGAGAAATGTTGTTGGAATCTCAATTTAGGATTTGATTTGAGTGATATGTTGTTGGAGAGATGTTCATTGTGATGAGATTGGGATGATGTTGGAGTTAGTGACATCAAATCAATCGTTGGTTGTAACATCCCCTTCTATCTATTAATAAAGATTGCTGCTTACTTTCCCACATATGTATCTGTATAAGCTTATGTATTTCATATTATGGATTCTTATCTGATGTATATGTTTGATGTTTCATTGATTTAACTGATTAAAGTGAATATCCATCTGTATATTGTAATATCTTTGTTGTTTATGTAATATCCCAAAATGGGAATGCATATGTGCTGCTCATCGCACTAACGTAATTTCTAGGAAATTTGTGTACGTAAATGAGTTTGTAGCTCCCTTTTGGATCCATTAGATCGCAGATCTCGGTGTATAGATCCAAAGGGGGAGCAAAAATCGTAGATCTCCCACCACCTAGTCTAGTTGAAAAACACCCTACAAGAGGGGCTGCAACTATGTACAACAAACTGCTTCAGAAATAACACAGTCTTGGAAAGCATGAGTAGGAGGCCATCAAAGAAGATCAAACCTTGAATATACAGTAGAAAATCAGATTTATATTGATGCTCTTACATTATACATCAGAATATAGAAGACAAGAAATAAGAAAATCTTCAGAAAAGAAGGCTGCAACACATGTATATACTGCAAAATGGCTTAACAACATTATTTTATGGAGCTGCAGTAGCTGAACGTTACATTTCAGATCTAGAGAAGATCTGTGTACAAAATGTCAGATCCTTTTCAGATCTGTACACTAGAAAGGCTCTATTACAAGATCCCCTTAGGGTTTTGACCAAATCATGCAATACAAAGAGTAGATCTGAGTTTTAAGTAGCAGATCTAAAATATTATTCAGAAATTTTTGAAGATGACTTTAAATTAGAATAGATCAGGTCTATACACAACATGGATCAACAAGCTAATCCATGGATCACCAAAGTGAAAGGCAAAGCCCAGCACCAGAGATCTCTCATAAAAAATGGGATCAAAACACCCTGCAAAACCTCCACTGAAAATAACGCAGTCCCTGAAGGGAAACTATGCTGTAGCTTGAATAACTGAGTTGGCCTGATGCCAAGATACAAATCTAAACCTCAATCAACTAATGCACTCTTCTAGGAGGTTAAAATACACACTCACTGAGAAGAGGCACCAGTACAATCTATATCTAAGCATATATAGTGTTTCCACTTGCTACAACATACAAAAGCAACCAAACCCTCATTGGATCTACGTTGCAGTTGGAAGTAGAGCTTGGCCAAATTCCTGATAGTGGATGAAATCAGCATGAATCCTCCAAGAATCCTCATTGGAAGAATTTAAATCCCTGCATAGGAACTCCCAAGTGCTAAGCAGCACTATTCTCAGCTGAACAACAGAGAATGATATTTGTCTAAATAGACAAGATACTCAGAAATATAGACAATCAACAACCTTCTCTTACTGCATCCCCCTCCATTTTATAAGATGAAAGCCTTGGGAAACCCTAAACCACCTTGATGAATTGGCTCCATTCACATGAGGGGCCTCGATATAGAACTGCGCTGTCCCTTCATGAGGTACATTGTATCTAGACAACGCTATATATTTGGTCAAGGTTGACCCAGTCTCATAGCTCAAACCCCTTTCACACCTGCAAGTGATTTGTTTACATGGCCCAGATTTATCCATGTTCATATGGGAATTGATTTATTCATTCTTTTAGGAGTTTTACATGTACTCCTTTATTCATTTATTCATGCAACATAAAAAGAGACAAAATTGCATATTCCTCTTAGCTTAGGCTAAGTAGGAATATTACAGTCCTCCCCTCCAAAATGTTGCTTGTCCTCAAGCAACTAATAGGGTGAGAGCTGTAGTACTTCCCCTCCTCCATTGATGACACCATCAAGGATCAAGTCCTCATCATAAGCCAAGTTTTCATCGAGCCAATACATCATGAATTGTTCCTCTAGGGTCATCCTAAGATGTAGATAGTCCATCCCACAAGAAGTGAAAAATTCAACAGAAATAAGCATGGCTGGAGAAATGCTTCCTCTAAAACATGTAGCATGAGGTACAGGGAGAAGTTCCATTCCATGTGGTACATACAAACTTCCCATCCTCCCTCTATATAGTCCCATAAACAATACAACTATATCATCCAAGTATGGAAGAAAAACTACATATATGCAAACATAAATCTGAGCTTGAGGAGGTGGGTCAAAATCCCACATGTGATTCCAGCGCAGTGCATCTCCTGCCTACATTAGATTAAGGTGTAGCAAGTGGCATTCCCACCACACATTTTCTACATGAGTCATCTTAACATGGTTGAAGATGTCCAATATGTTTGGTGCCTTTGAAAAGCACCCATCATGGAAATAAATCTCCCTTTGCACTACAAGGGAGTGACCAACTTCAAAATTTCTATTGGCCCACCAAAAGCCATGAGATCCACATGATCTCTCACTCCATTTAGGAGTCATATCATGCAAAAACATGGTAAAATAATGTGACAAATCAGAAAATAAAGCTTGCTCTGCATGATCAGATCCTTCACCATCAAAGTTCCTCATACATATGGAGTTGTGCATGGGCATTCCTCCTCTCTCAAAAGAAAGAAGAAATGGCTGAAATGACTCTTGCATAGAGTCCATTAGCTGTCCCAACTCCACATAGCTCTTTCACTCTTGAAAGTGCTGATGTAGTTCCTCTCTCAAGCCTTCCCAATCAAAACTCCTCATGATCAGGGTGTAGATCTTCATTGACTGCATATGGCTGAGAAAGAATTCTTTCTGTGCCCCTTGTAGTATCTTCTTCTTGAGCTTGGAAGCTCTAGCAAAGAATACCCTACCATGATGATAGATGACTCCCCCTTGGACTAAGTAGCCCTCTTCTTGCTGTATGTCATCTAGTATCATACATGTGTGGAGATCTTTAGAATACTCTACAAGTAGTTGAGATTTCCAGTGCAGATCCACACTGTTCAATAATGACAGCGCTGATGATACATCCATGGAAGTGCTTGTCATGTTGCTGATATTTTATTTGACATCTCTCATTCCAAATATGTGTGTTGGAAGGCTGATCCTCCCATTCTTCTCCTCCCACGACGCAGATCTAGAAATGAGAGGAGGTGATAGTGATGAAGGGAGAAGGTCCCCCTCACTCTTGAGCTGTCCCAAGCCTCCCAGTGCTGTAGCTTGGTCCTCCATTGCTCCAATCCTTCCTATATCTGAGTTTGGAGCAGCCCTTTTTGAGGCCTCCCCCACAAGATCTGAATTTTTTGGCCTCCCAGGTGGTTTGCCACTAGATAGGAATGTCCCATGCAGAATTCTCATGAACATAAGAGAAGGGACTGTGAGATCCTTGCTTCCACTACGCAAATACGTCTCTGTTGTTTGTGTGGAAGTGCTAGGTGAGGGGTAAGTATGCATGCCTTGGATCATTTGAGGTTTACCACTCTTCATGTTCACCCATTCCATTTGTGAAGCCTTCCAATCAGTGGTGACTTTCCCCAATGTAATCAACCATTGGACACCAAAAATAATATTGGTGTCTGGTATATCAACTACAAAAAAGTGATCCACCAAAGTGTAGGACCCCATAGTGACTGAAAGTGATGGGACATAGTGCATGCATTGCATTGTCCTATCTTCCGAGACCAAAACAGAGAGTCCCTCAAAATTATCAGTGGGTATTGCCCTCCTCTGCACAAGATGAGCATCAACAAAGTCGTGGGTTTCCCCACTGTCAATCAGTACAGAAACCCTTTGGTTCATGATTTAACCTTGTACTCTTAAGGTCAAGTACTTAGGTACTCCTCTCAAAGATGTAAGAGTTCCTCCTATTGGAGCAAATGCTCCATTCCCATCTCCAGATGGTGTTGGATCTCTGTCAACATTATTAGCGCTGTGACCTCCTCTTGGTTCATCATCTTCCTCTTCCTCCTCAAAATATGAGAAGACTTATATGTAGTGTGCTTTCCCAGTAGCACATCTATGTACAAGTGCCCATGACTCTTGGAAAGTGAAACATAGTCTCTTCTTTCTCCACTCCCTCCTGACTTCAATATCAAGAGTCTTCTTGAATGAGCTCTCCTTCGAAGGAGCAACTTTCTCTTCCTTCCCTTTAGAAAGGTAAGGGGCCTTGTTATAAAAGGTTTCCTTTGCTTTTGGCAAGGAATCTTGGAGGTCTCTAGCCCTCTCAATGGAATCATGCAGAGTGGTAGTCTTGGTATATTTAACCAACCCATGCAAAGTTTCATCCAAGCCATCGATGAACATGTACACCCTCCTTGCCGTAGACAGATCAGGAACCATAACAGATAATCTCAGAAACTCAGAGATATAAGTTTCTGCATTTCCTAACTGATTTAAATTTGCAAGGCTCATGAAAGGTTCTTCTGGATCCTTTTTGTCGAACCTCTCCACCAGTCTTCTAGTGAATTCAGAATAGGCAGTCACATTAGCATGGCCCAATGTAGACAACCCATGGAACCACCAATTGTGTGCTTCACCTTCAAAGTGCAGCGTTGCAATCTTGATGGCTTCAATCTCAGGGACTTTGTTAAACTAAAAATAGATATCCAGCTTTTCTACCCATGCCTTGAAAAAACTGGTGGATGACCTATCAAACTTGGGAAAAAAGAATCTGCCGATAGAGTGATGTCTATCATGATTTTGAAAGAATCCACCATCTCTATACTGGTGCCTTGGTCTTCTTTTGTCCTTGAGGTGACAAAACTCTTGAAAAATCAAGTGGTCCTTGAATTTCTTATTCTGAGAGTCATATTCCTCAAAGTAGTCTTCAAGGGATGCTTGCTCTTGTGGCCCTTCATTCTCCACAACCAAGAAGGTAGGCATAGTAGAGCGTTGTGGAGCTTGTGGCTGGTTCACTGGTTGATCATTCCAGTGGTGAGAAATGCCAGAGATTTCCCCAGGATGGAATCTCTTAGGAGATTCCTTCATCTTGTACATTCTCATCTCTTTGATCTCTCTAGTAAGATATTGCATGGCTACCAAAAGAGTTCTTGCAAACTCTTCTCCTTCTTTATCACTTCCAGTTTCAGGGGTTTTACCCATGTCTTGATCTTCAGTGGTGTAATCAAACTTTTTGTGGCTTCTATTCTGATACCTCTTCTCCCTCTTAGTAAGAGGATCTTATTCTTCTGAATGCATGATGTCTTTGTCTCTTCAATGAAAGCATAGGCTGTGCCATAAAGGAGCTCTGATACCACTGTAATATCCCAAAATGGAATGCACAATAGTGCCTACTGAAATAACGTACTTCTGGGAAATATGTGCACAGAAATGAGTTTTTAGCCCTTGGATCCCTTAGATCCAAAGGGGGAGCAAAAAAAAATCAAACTAGGTGTGGTAAACAGATCTCCCACCACCTAGTTTAGCTGAAAAACACCCTACAAGAGGGGCTGCAGCTATGTACAACAAACTGCTTCAGAAATAACGTAGTCTTGGAAAGCATGAGCAGGAGGCCATCAAATAAGATCAAACCTTTAATATACAGTAGAAAATCAGATTTGTATTGATGCTCTTACATTATACAACAGAATATAGAAGAAAAGAAAGAAGGAAATCTTCAGAAAAGAAGGCTACAACACATGTATATACTACAAAATGGCTTAACAGTGTTATTTTATGGAGCTACAATAGTTGAATGTTACACTTCAGATCTAGAGTAGATCCGTGTACAAAATGTTAGATCCATTTCAGATATGTACACTAGAAAGGCTCTATTACAAGATCCCCTTGGGGTTTTGACCAAATCATGCAATACAAAGAGTAGATCTGAGTTTTAAGTAGCAGATCTGAAATATTATTCAGAAATTTCTGAAGATGACTTTACATTAGAATAGATCAGATCTATACAGAACATGGATCAACAAGCTAATCCATGGATCACCAAAGTGAAAGGAAAAGCCCAGCACCAGAGATCTCTCATAAAAAATGGGATCAAAACACCCTGCAAAACCTCCACAAAAAATAACGTAGTCCCTGAAGGGAAATTGCGTTGTAGCTTGAATAATTGAGTTGGCCTGATGCCAAGATACAAATCTCAATCTTAATCAACTAATGCACTCTTCCAGGAGGTTAAAAGACACACTCACTGAGAAGAGGCACCATTACAATCTAGATCTGAGCAGATCTAGTGTTTCCACTTGATGCAGCCTACAAAAGCAACCAAACCCTCAATGGATCTACGTTGCAGTTGGAAGTAGAGCTTGGCCAAATGCCTGATAGTGAATGAAATTAGCAAGACTCCCCCAAGAATCCTCAATGGAAGAAGTGAAATCCATGCATAGGAACTCCCAAGTGCTAAGTAGCACTATTCTCAGCTGAACAACAAAGAATGGTATTTGTCTAAACAGAAAAGATACTTAAAAATATAGACAATCAACAAACTTCTCTTGCTGCATCCCCCTCCATTTTATAAGATGAAAGCGTTGGCAAACCCTAAACCACCTTGATGAATTGGCTCCATTCACATGAGGGGCCTCCATCTAGAACTGCGCTGTCCCTTCATGAGGTACATTGTATCTAGACAGCGCTGTAGATTTGGTCAAGGTTGACCCAGTCTCATAGCTCAAACCCCTTTCACACTTGCAAGTGATTTGTTTACATGGCCCAGATTTATCCATGTTCATATGGGCATTGATTTATTCATTTATTCATGAAACAGAAAAAGAGACAAAATTGCATATTCCTCTTAGCTTAGGCTAAGTAGGAATATTACAGTTTAGTGTTTATACTTGTAGGAACTAGTATGGCGATCAAAGTTGGATTGGAAGCTATAACAAGAGCGATAGAAGGAGAATAGGAAGCACTTGGAATCCAAGTAAGTTTCTCCATCTTTATGTGTGTCTATTTACTATTAGGAAAAGTATCTTCAAAGTCTTTGATTTGTTGTTCTAAAGTCATAGCGCCACATTTAGGCAATGTGTTTTATTTGTAATCCATAATTCGACATAACACCTCCCATCATACCCAAGTTCTATGTGTAATTTTAGGTCCTTCTCCTCCATGCTGTTGAAGAACTCCTTATTTCCTGTCATATGAAAGGAATCACCAAAATCTAAGTACCGTACACTGGCTCGTACAATAATTTCCATGCATGCAATGAGGGTGAACTCAAAATTTAATTGTGATGTGATAACATCTCCTACGTCTTCTCTTGCATGCTTCTTATTGGATTTCTTGTGTGGACACTTGGTTGCATAGTTTCCATATTCATGGTAGTGAAGACATTTAATTTATTGAGATCTTTCTTCTTTCCATGGTTCTGGATACATTCTACGTTGCCTTGGGCATTCTTTCCTTTGGATTTATTTCCTTTTCTTGCTAAATCAAAGTTTTCTTCCTCTCCAGTTTTGGATGTAACACCATCTCTAGAGTTTCTTCTAATCTCCTCCTGCACCAAATCAGATAAAATTCTCTCCCAATCTGGGAGCTTATCTCTTCCATTAACTGGATTTTGATAGTTGTGCCAACGATTCGAAAGGACAGGGAATGCTAAGCTCACAAGTTCATATTATGGCACATTTTCTCCTACTCCTCCAAGTCCATCTATGACCTGTGTGAATATGGATAGGTATTAATCAATAATTTCATTTTTTCCCATTCGAATGCTCCTGAGATTATATCTCAATGCCAATATCTTGGCATCACTGCTACTTTGGAATAGATTTGTGGGAGTTTTCCATATTTCAAATGGAGTTTCCTTTCCATGTAAGTTTGAAACCACATGATCTCTGACTCTCTCCAGGATAACCCTCCTGGCTTTTGATGTGTCTTTCTTCCATTGGGCCAACTGTTGTGCATTTGTTGCTACCATTTTTTGAAAATAAGTTTTTGTGTACTCCCATACCCCATTTTCATCCAACACAAATTCCATCCTATATTTCGAAGCAAATAAATTCGAGGTGCCCTCCAATGCATACTCAAGCCTCAAGCCATTGAAAGACATTATTCGTGCACTGAAGAAAATTTGCTCCAAAAACCCTGCTATTCAAATTTTTTCTGAAGAGAAGATCTAGAATCTAGTTTCTATGTAGTCTTCAAGGTCCGATCTGATACCATGTAGAAATAACTCAAAATTTGTAGCTGCTAAAGAATTGAGAATGAAAAAATTAGTCACAAATTATTCTACTCAATATGTGGAAAGAAAATCATACAATATAAACACATTCAATCATTCAATCACAATAAAAAAAATGTTTTTACTAGGGAACCTAACTAGGAGAATGCCCTCCCCTCTTCTGTATTATATCAAATGAGAAAATGAATCAGTTACAGTGAAAAATTCAATCCTTGAAGCCCAACCTACACTACAATACTGATCTCCACATGCTCTTCCTTCTTTGACCAACACTTAGCCAAAATATACCTTTAATATCCTCCTATTTCCTTGAGAAATTCCCAAGGAAATTAAATACTGAAAAATAGGGAAGTATCCTATTTCCTTGGGAAAATCCAAGAGAAATTGCTCACCTGCTCTAATGAAAAACCTGTACACAAAAGAGTATACAATTGATAATTACAATGTTCCTTTTCCTCCAACTCAACTAGGTAATTAAAATTGCATGCATGACTAGGGAAATTTTTAGTAAATTGATTAGTTAACTGAGAGATCAATGACTTAAAAATAGTTACAAATACTCAACTAAAATCCTAATGAATCTATTCATGACTAGATCTCAAATAATCAAGTTTCACTAACTATAAATCCACTAGATTTATATATCCTAGCATGAGTTAATGAGATATAAATGACTTAACAATAGTTACAACTACTCAAATAAAATCCTACTGAATCTATTCATGACTAGAGCTTAGATAACCAAGTTTCATTAAATATAAATCCACTAGATTTCTAGATCTTAGCAATCAACTCATACACAAATCTACTTCTTTACCACAAAATCAAATTGACTGACTTAACTAAGTGACCTAACCATGTCACTCCATCTAAATACAACTCAAGTCATCCTGTTGATGTGGAAATTCGAATTTCTCCATTTGAACAAGGAAAAATTCAAATGAATCCTTTTCTTGCTACAATTTAACAATGTAAATGTGAACCTCCATAATTGAGATTCTGCAAAGGTTTTGCATTCTAGAGGTTAAAACAAAGGTCACCCTTGAGTGCATGTTTTTTTTTAGAGTGTTATGGATTTTTGTATAAGAGGTAAAGTTGTTAGTAAATAATAACATACCATTAAATATTAAATTCCCTTGGAAAATCTTATTGAAGTTTGATTGTTCCATGCTCCCCAATTTTTTTTTTTTAAATACATTCACATTGATGATAAATTATGGTTCAAATGTCGAGGAAAAAATAAATAATATCAAATGCCCCATTCCTCAAATTCCATCCCATACCATATCATTGCAAGTTTTTCAACTTCTCCCTCAACATTTGCAATAACTCCATATTTTATTTATGATTCATTTATGTTGTTGAATTTATGTTATTTATGCACATGCATTTTAATAATTATTTATTGAATTTCATAGTATCATGATTTAAGATCGAGTTTGAATGAGCAAGATATTTCACTAGTCCATACATGTTGCAAGTTCTTATTAGTAGAAATATACTGCAAATAGATGTTTGATGAAAGTGGACAATTTTTTTATTCTTCCAGTTGAAAGCCATCTTCCAATAACCAATTTAGGTCAGTGGTACTACACCGTGAATTAGATATATTTTATGATACTCCAATGGTATGTGGTTGTTCAAAATGTAAAGGGTTGTACAAGAAACCTCGACGTATCACATTCTCCCATTATATTAATGAATCATAAGCTACATTTTATGATCTAAAGCCTCTCACTACGGTCATTAGTCCAATAGATAATGTTGAGATTGCAACAATATGATGAGCTTAGTGGAAATAAGTCGCCTTCACTAAGTGGGCCCGCAGGCTATTTTTGGCGCAAAGTCTATTTTTAGACTGTATATTTTTAGACATGTGGATCATATTCTATGAGTTGCAGGTTGCTATTTGTGGATGGTTGGTCAAGTTGGAAAAATAGATGGACTTCTATTTTTAGACATATTGGGCGGAATCTATTTTTAGATTTCCAGTCTAAAAATAGATATGTCGAATATTATTAGCTCTTAATAATATTTGGACTCTAAACATTATCTTGTTCTCTTGGAGCACTTCAGTTAAGTGCACAGATGTGGCACAGGAGCTGACAAAAGGAATTACGCTATTCCTTAGGGTTAAGTGGAGCTATTGCATGGATACTTCAGTTAGAACTCATGTGACAGAGTTTGGTGGGGTTGATTGAGGAAGTTAATGGAGTTGTGTTCAGTTTAACTAATCTAAACATAGTTGAGCTAGTTGTATCTAGTCTAACTGATTGATACACTAGTGAGAGTGGTGTGAATTAATTATTAATTAATTCACTAATTATAAACTCATTAATCAAATAAAGAATACATCAGTTAACTTCAGTGCATGGACAGTTTCAGTGGAGACCAGTGAAGAGATAGGTGAAAGAGCAGTGTGACTATCAGTTGTGACTATACTGTTGCATGATTTGCAACAACCAGTGATTGGAGAAGCCAATGAGGATTGCGCAGTACAAGCCAGGTGGTTCGAAGTTATTTATGAGCCATTCTTCAGCATTGATTATGCAATAGAGGCAGGCTATTAGGTGGCAGAGATTGGAGCATGTGTTTTGCTAGATCTAGCTTGATTAGTGTGTAGCAATTGGAGATTGTACTGAGAGCTTGTGAGGAGCTTTGTATAATGATTGTTACATGATCTCTATGAAATATAATATACAGATAGTTGGGGTTTTCAGCTTTAAGCTTTCCCATGAAATATTGTGTTCACATGTGTGATTGTTTATGGTTTTAATGTGCGCATGCGATTGTTTTTATTTCCGCAATTAATGATCAATGGTAGAAGAGATTCTGTATTGTGCATGAAGTTAAAATAGTGTGTGATCAGGAGAATCTCGGTGGATAACATATCAGTTATTCAAATTTCTACATGGTACCAGAGCAATATTGATCATTGGAACAATTGAAAAACATTGAAGCGGTTGAGTTTTGAGCTGGTGGAATTCGAATTTGCAGTAGTGTTTTCTTGGTGTCGAAGTTGAGATGTCTTTCAATGGATTGCGATTGGAGTATGCCCTTGAGGTAAGTTTGAATTATATTGCATGGAATGACAGGATGGAGGCGGTGCTGGATGACAATGGGTTGAAGGAGTTCATAGATGCAGAAATTCCAAAACCTACTTCTAGCGATGTTGCCGTACTTGACACATGGAAAAAGAAGACATCAAAGTGTCGAAGGATTCTGTTGTAAGGTGTGAAGGATCACATAGTGTCCAACATTCATGGTAAAGCTTCTCCATTCTTGATGTGGAAAGCTTTGATAGATTTATTTCAAATCAATAGCGACCAGAGGAAGTTGGCGCTCAAGGATAAAATCAGGAACATAAAAATGGAGAAAGGCGATAGTGTGCCCAAGTACCTCACGAAGTTCATCCAATGTAGGGATGAGTTGGGAAGTGTGGGGGTTACTGTTGATGACGAGGATTTGGTGAGCTTGGCTATCCTTGGGCTTCCGAAGAGTTGGCATTCCTATTAGGACTCTGTCAATGGTCGGGAGAAATTTTCAGGATGGGAGCAACTTTGGTCGGATCTTGTGCAAGATGAGATAAGGCAAAGTACCAGGGACAGATCTTCATCAAAGAACTCATATGAAGAAAATTTCACTTTGGCTGCCAAAGTAAGGAAGGGGAAGAGAAATAAGAATGCTTCTCAATCCGATGCAAAAGACAAGAAGTAGGACATGTCCAAGGTGAAGTGCTTTCACTGTCACCAACACGGACATTACGCCACTAATTGTCCACAGAAGAAGAAAAATAAGCAGGCTGCTAGATCTACAGCTGGAGAGGCCTTAGCCTCACAATTTGAGCTATATTTTTTTCTAATCACATGCTTGGTCTCAAGTGTTATGGGTTCAGTGTGGTTTCTTGATAGTGGTGCGTCTTTTCATATGACCGGAGACAAAGTTTTGTTTACTGATCTGGATGAGAAAGATCTTGGAGTGCACATCGAGATGGGCGATGATGGTAGATACAGTGTGACTGGTATCGATACCATTTCCTTTGAGAGGGAGTCTGGTAAACCCTTCGTATTGAAGGAAGTGATGCATGTTCCAGGTTGAAGAAGAATCCGATCTTGCATGTCACGAGACAGTGGGATATGATGTTTTTATTTAGGAAAGGCTTTCCAGTGGCAAGAATGGCAACTGGTGAGACCCAGACGATAGGGGTTCAAGTTAATAACCTTTATCAATTGCAGGTAGATGGTTGCGTAGCAATGGCATGCAAGGCAGAAGGAGTGGTGAGCTAGGATGATGGCGAGTTGTGGCACCGGAGATTGGGCCACCTTCACCATGGAGCTTTGAAGATACTGCAGCAGATTTCTACTGGGCTTCCTAAGGGCACTCTTGCGCAGTCAGATCAGTGCAAGGGGTGTACCTTGGGAAAACTTGTGAAAGCCACCTTTCACGAGAAGGATAGTCGCGCCACGACGATCCTTGAGAGAATTCACACAGACATGTGTGGACCTTTCTCAGCAACTTCCACAAGAAAGCACAGTGTATTTCATGTGATATTTGTTGATATTTTTCTTCAGAAGGCCCCATCTTCATGCGTAAGAAGAGCGAGACATAAGAAGAGCGAGACACTCAAAGTTTTCGTGAGTTCAAGGCACTGTTAAAGAATCGTGGAAGGTGAAGGATCTTAGGAGCGACAATGGTGGTGAATTCATTTCAAGTAGTTCAAGGAATTTTGCAAGTCAGAGAAGGAATTAAGAGATCTCATACCACTTACAACCTAATGCCAACCGAATGGGGTTGCAGAAGAGGAAGACAATAACGATCGTGGGTGCTCGCACTGGTGATGTTTGACGATCGTGCCTTTCCCATACACTTGTGGGTTGAGGCATGCAATACTGTAGTATATGTGCAGAACCGTTGTCCTCGCAGGATACTTGGCATGAGTACACCCGAGGAGGCGTTTTCTAGTAAGAGGCCCGATATTTCCCATTTGAGGATTTTTGGTTAACCTGTTTACATTCATGTGACGAAGGATACCAGGAAGAAGCTGGAGCCGACCGCAGAGGTTGGGATATTTGTGGGGTAAATACGCCCCACAACTATCGTGTGTATCTTCCAGACAGTCGCAAGACTGTTGTGCGATGGGATATAAAATTTCATGAGGAGAAAGCCATGAAGTGTTCGTTTGAGAGGAAGCCACACTTGCATGCAGCTGAGGAGCTATTAGTTCCTAAGGATGAGTCTCAGGATGTGGATCAGCCACAAGATGAGGTTCATGGAGTGGAAGATACCACTCATGCAGTGCCAACCATCAGAGGGTGGAAGCGCACTACGGAAGCTGTAGAGGAACCCGCATGGGTTGATGCCATGATCGAAGAATATGATTCGATTGTCAGAAACAGTGCATGGGAGATTGTCCCAAGACCAGAGGGGAAATCAGTGGTGGGTTCGCGATGGATCTACAAAGTGAAGCAGGCGGCTGACGGGAGTGTGGAGAAGTACAAGGAAAGATTTGTTTCTCGAGGTTTCTCACAGATAGAGGGGATCGGGACATGAGGAAAACTTGCACTGTCGCAAGGTATTCTTCCATACGGACGATTCTTGCCTCTCGGTGCGTATGGGGTATAGCACACATTCATCGATGATGAAGATCGCGTTCCCTCAATGGAGTGATTGAGGAGAGGTGTACAGAGCGCACCGGCTGTTTCGAGATCTTCACAGAGTTCGCATGTGTGCGGTGCTCAAAAGAGCGTCGTATAGCTGAAACAAGCACCTTGTGCTTGGTACACATGGATAGATCAAGAGCCAATCGACTTGGATTCTCCAAGAGTGAGGCAGATCTGAACCTATACCAGATTGTGGTGGAGGGTAAGTTGCTGATCATTGTACTTTATGTAGATGATTTTATTTTGACAGGTGATGAACTGTTGATACATTCATGCAAGGCTAATCTTGAAAAGGAGTTTGAGACGAAGGACTTGGGCCTCCTTCATTATTTCCCAGGATTGGAAATTTGGCAGTGTAGTGATGGACTGTTTTTTTCTCAAGGCAAGTATGCCCGGGAGATACTGGAGAAGTTCAACATGCATGGCTGCAAGCCTGTTGATACTCCTCTTCTTGGTGTATGGAGGAAGGAGGATGCTACTTCGGCAGAGGTAGTGGATGCCACTATTTATCGACAGTTGGTGGGGTCGCTTATGTATCTGGTCAATACACGACCTAACATATGCTATGCTATTAACCAGCTTTCACAAGCTATGGTTAAGCCTACCAAGCTATTTTGGAAGGCAGGCAAGCATGTATTGAGATGTCTTAGAGGCACATCGGGATATGGATTATGGTATAGATAGTCGGATGAGGTGAAGATGTGTGGCTTCACAGATGCAGATTGGGCAGGGAGCCCAATGGACAGAAAGAGCACATCTGGAGGGATTTTCAGTATTGAGTCGACAACAGTTTCTTGGTACAACAGGAAGCAGAGATCCGTGGCACTCAGTTCAATAGAGGCCGAGTATATGGCAGTGAGTTTGGATGCATGCGAGGCTATATGGATGAGGAAGATCCTGGTCGGGTTGTTCGGTTCACACTTAGATCCTACTGTGATTTATTGTGATAATCAGAGTTGCATTAAACTCTTGGTTAATCCAGTATTTCATGATAGGTCCAAACACATCGACATCAGGTACCATCATATCAGAGATCGTGTTCAGCGGAGAATCATGATGCTTTCATATGTTCCCACGGAGGATCAGGATGCCGACATCTTGATGAAGGCGCTCACCAGGAGCAAGTTCGAATTCCACAGAGGCAGGATAGGGGTTGCAGATAATCCATATCTTGCTGAGAGGGAGTGTTGAAAATGCAGCAAGATGATGGAGCTTAGTGAAATGAAGTCGCCTTCACTAAGTAGGCCCGCAGGCTATTTTTGGCGCAAAGTCTATTTTTAGACTATGTCTATTTTTAGACATATGGATCATGTTCTATGAGTTGCAGGATGCTATTTGTGGATGGTTGGTCAAGTCGGAAAAAATAGATGGACTTCTATTTTTAGACATATTGAGCGGAATCTATTTTTAGATTGCCAGTCTAAAAATAGATATGTCGAATATTATTAGCTCTTAATAATATTTGGACTCTAAACATTATCTTATTCTCTTGGAGCACTTCAGTTAAGTGCACAGATGTGGCACAGGAGCTGACAGAAGGAATTGCGCTATTCCTGAGGGTTAAGTGGAGCTATTGCATGGATACTTCAGTTAGAACTCATGTGAGGGAGTTGGGTGGAGTTGATTGAGGAAGTTAATGGAGTTGTGTTTAGTTTAACTAAGCTAAACATAGTTGAGTTAGTTGTATCTAGTCTAACTGATTGATACACTAGTGAGAGTGGTGTGAATTAATTATTAATTATTTCACTAATTATAAACTCATTAATCAACTAAAGAATACATTAGGGTAGAAACATGAAGTTGGGTTACACTTTTGTGAGAATCGGGGGCCGAAAATTTTTTCCGGCAATAGTTCGGCCGAACATTTTCTAAAGTTCGGCCGAACTCATAATTCCGTTTAGATTGACGGCACACTGACGGCGCGGGCAAACAGAATTTTTGCCGAAGATTGGAAAACCGGAAACAAAAGTTCGGTCGAACTGTGAGTTCGGCCGAACTTTTACTTTTAAAATAGTTCGGCCGAACTAATTCCTATAAATAAATCGCCCGCGAAGTTTGTTCGTTTACTGATTTCATTATTCTCGCGAATTTCTGTCAGTGTCGCTGTTGTTCGCGCGTTCTCGCTCCTCCCTTCAGTGCTGTTTCTCCTCTCGTCGGCGCTATTGCTGTGCTTTCATCGGGTATGTTTTTTCTCAAAACCACAATATATAATTTTATTGAGCGCTACAAAATTGTTTTGGAGTGAATGATGATACAAAATTATCCTATAGCGAATCGAAAATGAATTAGAAATGGATGCTTTAAAATTATTTCGTAGTGACTGATTAAAAAAATTTACCGTTGTGTTGAGGGTGTTTATCCCTCTTTCTTTATAGGTTTCCAGCTTACTGGTCACATTATGGGGGTTCTACCCATGAGTACTTGTCTTAGATCTATAGATTTATAGTTTTATTAAAATTTGTATATGAGATTAAACCCTCCACTGAGGTGTATCCCAGTTTTGAAATCAGGTTGTAAATGTTACAACATTTTTAATGTGGGATTGGCTGTAATTTTATCAGGACTGTTGAACATATTCCGTATGCGTTATTTTTCTTTTGGTACATTGTGTAACTCGGCTCCTATTTTCTGGTTTTGGTAATCGATATTTATATATATACATATCTTGTGGAACAATTACGCTTTCCTTTGATTAAGCTTGTCTTCAAATTGCCATTTAATCTTTTTTTCTTTTAAAGTTATTTTGTTCAAACCCTTGTCCCTTTTCATCAGTTATTTTGACAGAGGTTTTGTGACGAATGTGTCAAGGTTTCTCTTTTTAAAAGAATGCAGTAATCTTGTTCTTGCACTATTAAATTTATCAGGTTCGATTTATTACGAGGAAATGTATTCTCATGAATAGTTTTTCTTATATTTTTTTTCATGATTCAATATTACATGTTCCTATGGTAATCCTCATGGTTGATTCTTTCCTCTAAATATTTTGAATACAATTATCTTGATTTTTTGCACAGTTGGATATAATGTGTTGTCGTTTTTCCTTCATTTCTGTTTTACAGATGCTTAACATTGTGCTTTAGATACTGCTGAAAATATATAGATAACTTTTGTCAAGTAATTTATTCTTCGAAATCAGATTTTTAATCTGATAACTATATAATTCATGACATTGTACCAGAAGACATAGGACCTAGGTTGGTTACTCCGGCTAGGGTCTTAAACCTCTGCTACCCCTCTAACAATTAACACAGTCTTTAAGCTTAGAAAACAAATAATCGTTATCTAGTGCAAAACGATTTAATTTTTTTAGCCTAAGAAATTGGCAGAGTACACTTCACCAGTCATTCTTGTAATTTTTCGTCAACCATTACAACTTAGATACCTATTTTTTTGGAAATCCTAAGGAGAATAAAAATTCAACTCTTTTCCCGGACTTATATCTATTTTTAATTCAAATATAATTTAATATTATTGTCTGCTAGAAGTTAGTTTATGTTTTAAAAATGTGCAGTATTGTATGTAGCAAAATATTCTATTACAGGTTTTGTTCTACATATGCATTCAGGTGTTTTTAGATATCCTTGTGTGTTACGTTATTTATGTTTTAAAATTTTGCAATGATATGTTGTAATATTTTTATTACAGTTTTTGGTTTGCATGTTCATTTTGGCTGCAGAAATATTCTCTCCATCATAATATCATTGTGTTTGATATCTTGATTTATGTTTTAAATTTTGCATTCACATGTTTTATCATTTTGTAGCAAAGTATTTTTATGCCTGCTAGATTAGGCTCTCTCTTTTCATACAAACTACATAAGCTTAAGCTTAAGGGGATATAATCCTTTTTGCCTTCCATATAGATAATGAAAATGATTGTTCCAAGTCTCATGTTTCTTCTCATGTTACTTTATAAACCTTGATTGGAAAGAAAAATAGGAGGGCAGAAATGTAAGAAATATAAAACATAATGAAACACAACGTAAGAAATAGAGAACATAATGAAACACACACATACATATCTCTAGCCAATCAACACAATTATTTTCCTAGGAAATCCTTATGGGAGACAAGCAACCCTAAAAAGTAATGATGCTCTAGACTCCTTTTTCCCTAGGAAATCCTTATGGGAGAAAAACAACACTAAAATGTAACCATGCTCTACTCTCTCTTTTCTGGTATGGAAAATATGTAAGTACAAAGAAAGAGGTAATCTCTCTAGAGTTAGCTAAGACTTTTGGCAAGTAAGGTTGCTATAAAAACTTAACTTCATACATTTTTCTCTCTAACTTCACACTTATAGTTGTATTTTCAACTATGGAACAAAATACAATAACACAAAATGGAACTCTTATTCCTCCTAGTGGCCAAGTGTTTAACATAGCGTGATAGCCAACTAGGTGGAAGATTTGACTCCGTCAACCATTAACGAGGTTTGTGATTTTAGACCTTTTAGAGTATTGTTAAAATTCCACACGTAGCTAGCTTGCTATGCATGAGTAATGGGGCTAAAATGACACTCTCTCGTACCATGGTGGTCAACATGATAGGTCAACTTACTAAAGGCATAAATTTTGAATGAACTTAATTTGATTTTTTTCTTGCACCATTGGATATGTCTTTAAGTGTAGAATAATGGTCAAGATTTCGACACAAGGGATAATCGTTTGACCCCCAGAAATGTCATTTAATACCTCAAAATGACTCCAAAAGGTTTTAGATCCCAATTCTCCACCCACCATTAAAATGACCCTACAAGTTGATTATTTCAGTTTTTTCACTCTATAAGCATTAAAATATATGAAAAATAATATAATTATCCAATCTAGATCATTATTTAATATTTTGTTAAAATTATGAGTAAGATATACATCATGGAATTTAAATAAATAGCGTTAATTCATTCAACACCCTTGTACATTCTTTGTTGATACTTTGAAAGTAATACGTTTTGAAAAATAATTTGTTTTTTAGATTCTTAAGATTATGTAACTTTCGAACCATAATTACAAATTTATTTATTTTTTTACTTATCATTTAGTTGCTAAAAATTGAAGAATTTATGTTGGTAAATAATTAATTAGGTCTATTTAAATCATTTACTACTTTTGGGATTTTTGTTTTCATGGTTTCATTCATAATTTCACTTTTTTGCAAATTGTCAATTTCAATTTTTCACACCACATGTGCACAATCAAAGGACCTAAGGTCTTTCCCCTACTAAAGTATGTTATTTTAAAACATGTTTTCTTGGTGATATGGGCGATTTAGAAATGATTGGGAGAGCGAAATTCCTCATTTAATACACAATATGTTTGGTTCATGCCATTTGATTCTCATGATTAGGTTGTAATCATGAGGCTTTCGCTCAAGAGTGGACCTTCCCAAAATCTTGTGACGTCTTGTCACAAACAAAACCATCAAAATGAAAAACACATCATGCAAGAAACATAGCTCGCTAACATATCATTTTTCTCCTTCAAAGAAAAAAAATTCACATCATGTGAATGTCTCCATGTACTCTTACATATTGGTGTACAAAACCATCAACCAAACACAAGTTGACAAAACATGCCTCTTCAAACAATTGACTCTCAAGTCAAATAATAGCTCATGTACAAATTTCCATATTTGTTGCATTTAAGTGTGTCAACATAACTCTAACTTCAACATCTTGCTTCATGCAACATGCACCATACTTTGAATTTGCAAAGAAATTCATGAAACATCAAAATACATGCAAGGCCTTAATTGGATAAGAAATCTAACCATCCGTTACCAAACCATTTCAATGGCGCTTCTTTTAGCTTCACTTCAGCATCATGTGAATCATCTTGACCCTCATCGATTATGGAATCCTCTTTTCCATTCTTGTCATTATCTCTTTCCACCTTCTTCAAATGTTGTGGATGACTTGTTGGATACAAAGTCCAACACTTGTCTACAAGGTGACCTTTCTTATGGTAATGAGTAATAAACAGTTGCAACTTATTTTCAACATCATTTTCCTTGTCCAATGGGCCTTGGACTTTTTTCCTCATTTATTTAGAAAGTTTCATGTGCATGGATATCTTCTTCCAACATCTATAAACATTATGATTATTCAAACCACAAAAGGAACATGCAAGTTCTTTTCCAAATCTTATGTGAATATTTACCATATTTATCATAATCAAAAGCAATTTGATTAGAGACAAATTTATACCTTGAACATTCACCGTTGTCGCCTTCTTGAGGAGGTGAATTTGATGAGGTAGTGGCTCTCCTCTGAATACTAGCAATGAATTCAATGACTCTAGAGCTTTCAAGATCCTCTTCTTTTACATTCTCATTAGCTGCATGATTATTAACATCTTCTTGCAAAGTGGGTGTCAAAATTTTCCATTCATCATGAATACAAACTTCACTAGCTTGAGGTAATGAACACGAAATAAAATTCCTTCTTGGAACAGCTTCATGTGCCTCCTTGGCTTTGGAGCATTCTCCATCGTGTTTTCCATAACCAAGACCCAAATAATTAGGCCCTTCCTCAACAGCATTTGGCTCAACTATGCCTTGTACTCAACTATGCCTTGTACATGTTTGCCTTTAACCCTTTACTTTCATAGCACATTTTCATCAAAAATTTGGACCTTATTCCTCTAGTGTGTCTCTGAAAAGCACATACACATTATTTTTTATTAAAATAGTTCAACTGAACTAATTTCTATAAATAAATCACCCGCGAAGTTGTTTTGTTTACCGGTTTCATTATTCCCGCGAATTTTTGTCACTGTCGCTCATGTTCGCGCGTTTTTGCTCCTCCCGTCCGCGCTGTTGCTCCTTTCGTCAGCACTATTGCTCCTTTCATCGGGTATGTTCGACCTTACCGTTTTCAATTTTTTCACATGTATTTGAAAAATTCTATACTGGGATATACTGCCTCTTATTTATTTGATTATTCTTCACTATTTTCAAACTCTTTACACTTCCTTAGACTATCCGCAATCTGCATACTTCATTTAGAAAAGTTAATCTCAACAGAAAACATGAAACTGATGTAGAAAAGATGCGAAACTGAAATTGCATAGGCCCAAAGTAAGAATGAATATATGATCAAACATTGTATAAAAAGATTACCTGTGCTGGGAGTGGCCTTTTACAACTTTGGAAAGCATTTGGTTCCACATTCATTCCTCCAGCAGATGCTGCCTTGTAGATACCATACATATGTCTAAGGTTAAAATCATACAAGAAGAGCTTCATTCCAGGCTTCACCTTTTCTACAAGCTCCTTTTTGGTTGGTGGCAACCCAAACACTTTGTATCGGAAACATTCTTGCTTTTTTTGAGAATTACACATAAAATCCAAGCTGGAAAACTTATCTTTGCCACTGCCATCTTCATTCTTTGCTTCCTTTCCACCTTGTTTTTTCTTCTTATTTTGATCAACCTTTGACACAACAGGGTCAGATAAACCCTTGGGTTTGTTCTCTGTCTCTATTTTAACAGTCTTATCCACAACATTAACCTTTGACACAACAGGGTCAGATAAACCCTTGGGTTCGTTCTCTGTCTCTATTTTAACAGTCTTATCAACAACATTAGTTGGTGCTGCATCCTGCAACATATATCCACATATTTGTTTCAGGCATTTGTAATCTTCCTTAGACTATCCGCAATTTGCTTCACACTATACGCAATCTGCTTCATACTATACTATCTACAATCTGCTTCAAAGATGACCGAACAATAGATCCACACTATTTTCAAACTCTTTAAACTTCACACTGAAAGCCCATCAACATAATCGTACTGAATCTTACAAGAATCTGTAAACTATTTTCAGAGATTGCCGAGTTATTCCTTATTAAAAGATCCATAGACAAGGTATATAAATATATATAGAATTACTTCCTTTTAGGCCGACCAACACTTTTCCATGTAGGCTGATTTGTAACACATCATAATAGTTTGATTTTTCAACGTTGATGTAGAGCTGAAATAAACCATTGGTTCATGTTTTCTTTGACTAGGTCTAGGTTTCTGACTGAATCTATATGGACATTTCTGTCTAGTTAAATACCTTTCTGTTTGCAAGATTGATTTATCTTTTAAGATTTTTCATTTGTGTGTTTTATGTATCAAATATTTCTATTCCCAGTTTTTCTATGCACATCAATTCAATTGCACAAACAATTAAATATAATTTAATATTATTGTTTGCTAGAAGTTAGTTTATGTTTTAAAAATGTGCAGTGTTGTATGTAGCAAAATATTCTACAAGGTGACCTTTCTTATGGAAATGAGTAATAAACAATTTCAACTTATTTTCAACATCATTTTCCTTGTCCAATGGGCCATTGACTTTTTGCCTCATTTATTTAGAAAGTTTCATGTGCATGGATATCTTCTTCCAACATCTATAAACATTATGATTATTCAAACCACAAAAGGAACATGTGCAAGTTATTTTCCAAATCTTATGTGAATATTTTAAATGTTTATCATAATCAAAAGCAATTTGATTAAAGGAAAATTTATACCTTGAACATTCACCGTTGTCGCCTTCTTGAGGAGGTGAATTTGATGAGGTAGTGGCTCTCCTCCGAATACTAGCAATGAATTCAATGACTAGATAGAGCTTTCAACATCCTCTTCTTTTACATTCTCATTAGTTGCATGTTTATTAACATCTTCTTGCAAAGTGGGTGTCAAACTTTTCCATTCATCATGAACACAAACTTCACAAGCTTGAGGTAATGAACACGAAATAAAATTCCTTCTTGGAACAGCTTCATGTGTCTCCTTGGCTTTGGAGCATTCTCCATGTTTTCCATAACCAAGACCCAAATAATTAGGCCCTTCCTGAAGAACATTTGGCTCAACTATGCCTTGTACATGTTTGCCTTTAAAACCCTTTACTTTCATAGCACATTTTCATAAAAAATTTGGACCTTATTCCTCTAGTGTGTCTCTCAAAAGCACGTACACATTCATTTTGAGAGGAAATTGAAGACAGAAACCAATAGCTAATTCTTCTAACTAACCTTGACTAAAATGAGCTAAATTGTACTTTGATACCAACTTGATTTGAATATGGACAAACTAGTTTTGTTGGGCTATCTCCCTCATTAATTAAATAAAAATGTGTTTAGGATCGTCTAAAGTTAGCAAATTGGGAAGGGGTTTATGTGTCAAGCTTTAAGTGTATTTTTTGAGAAATTTATGAGTTAATTAGCTTTTAAAAACTCATGTTTACAACATTTATAAAATGCAAAATTTTTATTTCTAGGAAAATCTTTTCCCTCAATCTAGATTCCGATCATTGGACATGTAAGAGGAAGAAAGAGGGAATTCACTTTTCAAATTCTATACCTTGTCTAAAACAAAATAAAATAGAGGTTTGGTTTTCAAATACATTCACTTATTTGGAAAAGTTCTAGCTACCAAAATTCCATATGCCAATCTACCTCCCAAGAAATCCATTTATTACACCACTGGTTAGTTTTTAGTCTTCCTATATTCTTTATCAACCTCTTCTAGTGATTCTTGAAAGGTGGATACTTAAATCCTTCCTAAAAATTTGAGCTATAAAACGAGAAGACATACAAGGTCATTTTAAGTCATTCTTCTATCCAATTATAAAAACTAAGTGAATATTTCTACATATTGATTTCTGTCCCATAAACTGTACAATATATGTGGAGTTGCCTCGCCCTAAGCGAGATGTTTAACAAACATAATAATAGAGAAACAATTAGTGATGTCACCAAAATATGTAGCCTCTTCAAGGTATCATATCCTCTCATCAAGGTCAAGAATCTATTCACCAAAAATGTCCTATGGAAATGATGGTTTAAGAAACAAAACTAGACAAAAACCTTCAGTGAGAACAACAAAATCTAAAACCTCTTCAAGATCTTCAATCTGCTCGTAAAGTTAAATTTTGTCTTGATCAATTCCAACAACAAAGAAACATTCAGTGACAACACCAAAATCTACAACTTCTTCAACATCTTCTAAACCATCTTCAAAGTCAATATTGTGTGCATCAAATTCCTCAGCGAGGTCATCAATGGATAACCTCGAGGATAAAACATTTCTCCCACTTTATTTGTTGGCATAACCTAGTAAGTGTTATTCATTAGCATGTAGTTTGTAAAGGCCTTGACCTAGTTCCCATTCAAATCCATCCACCAGGTTGTAGAGGATTCCAAGCCTAATTTCATGAAAAGTAAGTTGGGGATGATCACATTGACCTGTTTGATGACGTGTCTATGAAGATTAACTACCTTGAACTATTTTTTTGCGTAAGGAAAGAGACACATTCCCATGTCTGAGCATGAAAACGTTATTTGATATTGTTAATGCCTCTAGTGTTTAGTTCTACAAGTTCTATAGGCAGAGTCTGTAAAGGGCCAGGTAGCCTCTGGATCTCATCTTTTATGAAAGGTGACATATCTAGTAAATGCCCCTACAGTCAATCTCTCGAATGGATCTAAATAGAAGTTCTTCATTTTAATATCCATAAAACACAACAACTTTAAGGTAAACTATGTACATGTGTCATTTCTCCCACAAACTAAAGTGTATAAATGGTAAATTTTATACCAAGTGTGCTCCCACCATGTAAAGCGCAATTTGGTGAACTCATCATTTTTATAATTTCTTTTTTGATTAAATTTAGTTTCACACATAATCAATTATTTCTTTGAAAGTTGTGTTCTACATAATTTGTGTACACTAAATTACAAATTGATTTTTTGAAATCTATTTTGTGTAAATGTCGACAAATAGATATATATCATGGAGGATGAACGACGAAGATCAGCTGAATCCCATATGGAGGTTCAGGGATCGGGGGATGTTTACGGTATTTAAATATATAATATTAAATCTCCATACATGTTTGTACATATGGAATTGATTTTTTATTAACTTTGTGAGTTAAATTAGTTGTTAATAAGTTTCATATTTTAATTTTTAGGAGGTAAGAGGAGAAGGGTTTCTACTCCATCCATGGAGCATGGCCATGGTTCAACCGATCGAGGTATGAGTGGTAGCAAGTTGTGTGAAGGGGGTGATATTTATTCCCCCGAAGGCCAATCAACGACTGCTGGTTCTCAATAGGGTCATTTTGGGTCTGGTTCTCAGAAGCGTCATTCTGGGTCTGGTTCTCAACAGGGTCATGTTGGAGAAGATGTTAACCAACAAAATCAAGGTTTCCATCAATTTCAATATTTTTTCATTAAATTTGTACAACTTTTTTTACATGTGTTTTTTCTAATATACGAAATTTTATATATATTGATGCAGAGGCCGAAAATGTTCGAACTAGTGGTCAAAATAGACGCAAGACAGCCCGCTACATTCAAGAAGAAGGTTGTCAACCCAACACAACTTATTCGGCCGAGATTACTGATATACCATGGGAAACCAACATGGAGGAATGCACCTTACAAAGGTGTGAAAGACTTCATACAAAATTGCAAAGAGATCTCGTGGCTTTGTCTCTACCTGCTGAGAGACGACAAAGCCTTGAAATAGTTACACATTCATTGGGTGAAATGGTAAATTTGTACAGAAATCTTGGGCCAACGACTGATTCATTTGTAGAAATGATGAGAAAGAGAAAAGAAACAATGATGGTTCCCGATAAATGGGAGGATGTAAAACAAAAAGTTACAAAAGAAGTGGCCAAGTCAATGTTTAATTACAAGGAAGGGCCAAAAATAAAAAATGTTGAAGGTGTAGTATTTCAAGCACCCAAACATAGCTCATTATTTGTATGATAGGCACCTTGCGGCCTATGGAAGGCTTCCATGGAATGATGAGGTTCCTATTTATTTTGCACAAATGTTTTATGCATAATTTTTTTTGGGTATGAAACCCAATTACAATGATCTTCCTTCAGAATTTTTTGGCCCGGGGAAAAGTCGATTATATGACCGTAAGGGCGCTAAGGGAGATGTGGAGTTGCCTTGCCCTGAGCCGCCATTGGTGAGTCGATCGTTTCGACTCGAAACTTTGTGATCAGAGATGGATGTGACCTCTCAAATAAGTCGAGAAGCAAGGGATGTTATGATCGAAAATGTTCATAGCGGATTGGGTGGAGTCGATCTTTCTTTAAATCGACAAAGAGCACGTGAAAATGCACGTGCCAATTTTGTTTATTGTACATATGAGGAGAATGACAACATGAATGTTGAAGATCTCCAAACATATGAAAAAAATTGTCGCAATGGTTTGCAAGAATTAATTTTTCATGAGGAAGAGGGCATCAGAACGATATGTGTTAGTGATCTTAGGGTTTGAAAATATTTTTACATATACATGTGTAAAACTTGTAATAAATACATGTGTATGTACATGTATACATTTATTTGTATGTGTCCATTAATCTAATAAAAATGTATGATTATATGTTAAAACACCATTTGCAGTTCTCAGGCATGATGCGTGATAAAAATTTTAACATCACGTTCGGGACCTCTGGTTCAAACAATGCAGATGGGTCTGACCATCAAGATATGTTGGAAAATGTTAGTGTTTTTTAAGTGACTCTAAAATAAATAATTGTTGCCACACATGTACATGTATGTATATATATAATTTGATAAAATGTTTTAACAGGTACCGATTCCGTCTGATGTTTTTGGGATGGAGGTACCTTTGTCTTCCTTGGGAGATGTACCTTCTACTTCCTTGGGAGATGAGCCACAAGTATAGACAATTTTTCACAAGTTTAAAATTTATGTTTAAAAGTTATATATATATATATTCTACCTCAAAAAGTTCCATTAAAAATTGAGATATATATATATATAGAGAGAGAGAGATCTATATTTTGAGTTATTTAAAAAATTTTGAATTTAGGTTCCTATAGAAGATTTCTTTAATCCGCGGACTCTAGCGACGGAGATAGGAACATCCACAGCATTTGAACAAGTTTTCTTTAGTTCCTTTTTTTAATATTATTGAAAATAAGTTTATATATGTACACATGTACATATATAAACTTATTTTCAATAATATTAAAAAAAGGAACTGCTGCAGATGTTCCTATGGGAGAACTTGTTCATCAAATGGAGAGGGAACCTTATGAGGTATTGCATGATTTTTTTGTTATATTTTGTTTTTTACAAGAAGTTCTAGATATATATATTCTCATTCATTTTTAAAACATCAAATTTTAATGTTCAAGTACATGTGCATTGTGTATGTAGGTTTCCCATTCACATGATAGGGCGTGGACTGAGACCCTAGTAGGGAAGACGCTAGATCCGTCTCCATTTGATGGACATGATTTACAGTAGATTTGATTTCAAAATTTAGATGGTCTTAAAATTTGTTAAACTTGATACAATTTGATACTTGTGAGATTTACAATTTTTGGACATATTTTATTACATTGTTAATATAATTTGTTTTATTTAATTTTTGGATGGTTTTAGTACTTTTGGCATGTGAATGTGAAGTAATGTTGTCATCTATAAATTAATGTTGTCATCTGAACTACATTTGGCATGTTATGTAATGACATGTGTTATAATTTGTTTTGTTTTTTAAATTTAAGTTTTAGATACTTGGAGTACATTTGGCATGTGAAGTAATGTTGTGATCTGTATTTTTTTGTTAAAATAAAAGTTAAAATTTTTGGATGGTTTCAATCTACATTTGGCATGTGATATTTAATGTTAAATGTTTTTTTTGGATAGTTGAATTATAATTGGCATGGCATGTGAAGTTTTTAAAACTCAAGTTTTGGATGGTTTCAATCTACATTTTGCATGTGATATTTAATGAACTTTAAATGTTTAATGTTTTAATGTTGCACAATATATAATCAAAATGTTTTTAAAACTTAAATTTTTGGATGGTTTCAATCTACATTTGGCACATGTGGTATATAATGTTAAATTTTTCTATTGGATCTAGTTGAACTATAATTGGCATGGCATGTGAAGTAACAATCTATATATAATTAAAGTTTTTTAAACTCAAGTTTGGAATGGTTTCAATCTACATTTCACATGTGATGTTTAATGTTTTAATGTTGCATGATATATTATCAAAAGTTTTTAAAATTTTAAAGTTTTGGATGGTTTCAATCTACATTTGGCACATGTGGTATATAATGTTAAATGTTTCTATTGGATAGTTGTTCACTATAAATGGCATGGCATGTCAAGTAATGTCGCACAAATCCCTTTTGGATGGTTGAAGTACATTTGGAATTTTATGATTGCTTTTGATCTCTCCATGTAGTTTTGTTTCAATGAAAAAATTTCCAATAGGAAGTACATAGCTTTTCAATGCAACTAACCATGTATCAATTGAGCTCTAATTGAAAAAAGAGTTTAAAGAAGTAGATATGTGTACAAATTATCCCTTTAATTTTGATTGGAAATATAAGTCTAGTACATATATATGTTTGTTGAATTTGGGTCAATGTCGTTAATGCACTCAAATAGGTAGCCTTGTCGATTTATTTACATTGTTGAAACTTAAATTACCAAAAAATCCAACTAGTTTTTCATCAATGCACATAGAAAAACTACTTGGAACAATTAATTGTGCATTCTAGAACATATCTATCCAAGACAAGTAACATTTTTCATCAATGCACATTGAACATATCCAACCATTGGACAAGCAGATTTTGTACTAGATTTTCAATCAGGATTAGAGATGTGGGTCAAATCCCACCAAAAGTCGGAGAAGTGCTCCGAGTCTTTTGTCTGAAAGGAATTTTCGTACAAAAATATACTGCAGATGATTTATTTACATTGTGTCCATACTTTTTACCAGAAAATCCAACTAGTTTTTCGTCAATGCACATAGAAAAACTAGTTCCAGTTAATTGCATTCTAGAACATATATATTGAGTACGTAAATAATTTTTCATCAATGCACATAGTAAAACTAGAACAATTAATTTCATTCTAGAACATATATATATATATATATCCAATACATATAACATTTTTCATCAATGCACATGTATGGAAAAACTACTTTTAGTTGATACTAGAGCACGTGCTTGTACCCAAACAATTTGTACATGTGCAAACACTTGCACAAATAACATAAGCAACTCAATTTTTAGTTGAGTACTGGAAGTTCTAAAACATATTTAATCCAAAGATAATAAATTGTTGGAAAATTCACTCAAAAAAATTATAATGGAATTCCATCCTCAATAATCTGTTCATGATCGGATTTTGACATTTTCCATCTCTTAATTTTCAATTTTTTCTTTGATTGAACCTATATCAACTTTATGCATGCTGCACACACCAAGTGACTATATTGACAAATTATGGAATCAGGTTCATATTCTTCAAAGTAAACAAAGTCTCCACTTTGATGAGTTTGTCTGAAAAAATAACCTTTCAGTATAATAGACCCTCTGTCATATTGAAATCTGTGATCATTATAGTTTTGTAATAATTTCATTTTTCGTTCAGTGCAATGCATCAAATAATAATTCACATTTTCATCATTTTCAATAGGTGAAATTACAGCAAAAACATCTCCTGCACAAAATTATGCATATTTAAATTTATTTCTAGATCTTTAAATCATTAGAAAGTAATTCAAATGTTACCTTCTCTAACAAGATCAGAAACTCGATCACCATCTGATGATATTGTAGTTTCCTCTGATTGCATTTCTTCAAACATTGCAACAGACATTTTTCCATTTGTATTTAGCTCTGTATGTTTCCAATCATTGACATACATTTTGTTTTCACAAACTTCATTGGATTTTGTGTTGTCTATGCAAACATCACAAAAACAAGAATATTTTCTTTTATCCAGTGCAAACACATTTTTGTACGACTTTGTTTGAATTGAATGGAATTTGCGAGTCCCTTTTATTGTTTCAACATCATTTCCAATTGATCTATCTACGTCTTCGATTCCAATATGCCAGAAAAACCTTTATATGGAAAATTAGAAAAAGAATTTGTAAATATGATATCAAAATACAATCAAAGATAATCATTGCATGATAAATGTACAATGTTTAAAATTAGATTTCCAATATAAATTAAATTGAATGTACCTTCGCACTTCTTTTGATGGGTTTCTCTCATGGCTTAGAGCAACGATGCACCATTGAACAACTTCTTCAGAGTTCACAAGTTGGCTTGCAGAGTGGTTCATTTGATATCTTTGAAGTGTTCGTTTTATGCATGCTCCTACACCGTCATGTTCTCATTTTCCATGGCCAGTCTCAAAGAAATTCCAACAATGTTTAATGCTACTTTTCTTATGAAGACAACACAACCAAAAGAATGATCATGAAGATTTGAATTGACCTGCACATCCGTCTGACCATATCCAATGTTCATTGAATGTTATTCCACGATTTTTCAATGAATCATAAATTTTTCCAAAACAATGTTTTACAAAACGTGTATCATGTGTACGATCATCACTGATATAAAAGTGATATTATTTAATGATATGTCGATTTTCACTCGTGCTTTCTATATGATCGACATTTTGTTCAGCATGTCTATATAGAATATGGATGAGCATGGAGACTTGGTTAGAATGATAGTATTCACTTTGAATTTATTTTTGTGGAACAAATGTGTAGTTTTTTGCAAAATCAATCACTGAAAAAATGGTCCCTGGTGGAAAAACTTCACGAGATTTTTTGAATTGCAAGTCTTGCCATCGAGCTCTATGGGAATGCTTGGTGTATTTGTAAATTTCTGCCTCAAACTTTCTCAAAAAGTCTATCAGAAAAAATTTGTCTTATAGTAATTCGATTCTTTTAACACTATTTGCACCTTGAATCGATGTATCGATATATTCATATCTCTTCCATTTCACTTTCATGTTGGACAATGATTTATTATTTATATCAATACGATATTTGTTTTGAAATTTAGTCAAATTTCCACAATCATCGCATTTTTTACCACCAACACATTTCTTTTTGTAAAATAGTTCACCTCTTTCTCTTTCACATAGAATTTGAGATATGAAATCACGGATAGTGGAAGGAAGAGGTGAATCCTTCCATAATGTTCTACCGAAATCAAGGAATGTGTCATAATATAACTCAAATTCCACATGATAACGGTAACAACAAGTGTCGCGTACGGTGATAGGTTTTACATACCATGGTTTTTGTTGAACAAAAGCATTGAGTGAAACATGAATTTGACGATTCTCTTCTTTGAACTTGTTGAATAACTCTATCTGAGTGGTTTCCAAGAAATATTTTTCATGTTCTTCGTACTGATTTCGTGCTATTCTTCTTCGCATCACATGCCTTGCAGTTGGCGAAACACGTGAATTGTTCTTCCAATATTCATATATTATTTTTTTAATATTTTCTCCAAGTCTATCTTTGTATGGTTGCCTAAAAATAGCTCTCCAACAAGCGAGTTCATCATTTACATCTATTTGCAGCCAAAATTTTCGATGTTTGTGCAAATTTTTTCGCGAGGTTCCCAGTGCTCGTGCCATAGATATTACCAAACGATTCTCTTGAGTACTTGATGAAACCATTGCCATCTGTATTCCTCTACGTACAATTGAAACATATTTCTCTCTAGATCTCTTAATTGACTTTATAGCACTACTCATATTTTTTATCACATCTTCCTTCATTTTTTTATCTTTGGTTGATTTTCGAATACCCAATAGTGTCGTAGCTTCTTTTAATTTCTTTAATGATAGGAGACCTTTCAACATTTGAGCCTGAACTGTCACCCGCTCATTTAAGAAATACTTTTCAAAAATGCAGTTAACACGATATCGTATAACATGGTCAGGTTTTTTTATCTCCATATGTGTGAGTGTCAACATTTTCTAACATCTCATTATCGATAGTGATTTCATCTGTACATATTCGAAAAAATAGTACATATTCAATAAATAACTAAATTAATAAATATATCTATAATTTCAAATATTTTTCAAATTAGTTCATCAAATAAAAATTCAGCTTCACATTTTACATTAGGAAAATTTTAAATATATCAATAGATCATAATATTTACATTTATATATCTGCTTCAATTTCTGCTTGAGGTTGATTTTCTTCTTCAATATTTTGAGGAATATCTCTGTCTGTTTACATTAAACAAAATATTTTTCAAATTAGTTCATCAAATAAAAATTAAGCTTCACATTTTACATTAGGAAAATTTTAAATATATCAATAGATCATAGTATTTACATTTACATACCTGCTTCAATTTTTGCTTGAGGTTGATTTTCTTCTTCAATATTTTGAGGAATATCTCTGTCTGTTTACATTAAAAAAAATATTTTTCAAATTAGTTCATCAAATAAAAATTAAGCTTCACATTTTACATTAGGAAAATTTTAAATATATCAATAGATCATAATATTTACATTTACATACTTGCTTCAATTTCTGCTTGAGGTTGATTTTCCTCCTCAATATTTGAGAGGGATTCTAACTTTCTTTTGCGAGATTGTCTCGTCTCTTCTCTACGTTCCTCGGGGTCTCTTTTTCGATCATATTTTCTCGCACAAGTTCTTCGATTTCCCATGATAATAGGGTATGAAGTTCAAAAAATTTCCTTCAAAAAATTAGACAATAACTCGATTACAAAAAATATCACAAAAGATTTAATTTAAAAAAATTCAGTTTAAATTTTTTGCAAAAAATACATACTCCAATTCAAAACACTTACTTTAAAAAATTCGAGAGAAAAATGTCTTATAAAAATGAAACGAAGCTCAAAAGATTTACTTCAACTCAAAACACGTACATACCTCCAAGAAATGTCTTTTGAATGTACGTCCAAGAAATGTTTTTAAGTTCAAAACAATTTTTTTCAAAATCAGGCCGCCTCCAAGAAATGTCTTCCAAAAAAATTCTTTAAACCCAAAACAATTCTTTGTAAAATCAGTTTGCTTCCAAGAAATGCTCTTAAATCCAAACTTTGAAGAAAAGTTTTTAAATCCAAACCAAGATCTTTGTAAAATGAGATGAAATGTGCGAAATGTGCGAAAATTGTGAATAATTTCGCGGCAATTTATATTGGCGCGAAATGTGTTTTAGTAGGGGCTTCGCAAAACTTTCCGGCCGACGGAAAGTTATACAATAGTTCAGCTGAAATTTTGATTAAAATTTCTGCCAAACTATTAACTCGTTAGATTTAACGAGCCGTCGACGCAAAACATAGTTCGGCCAAACTGTTAATCAAAGTTTGGCTGAACTAATGCGTCACCAGTTACGCAAAAACCAGGCTCTGAATACGTTTCTGCAACTTTGGATTGATTAAACTCCATGAAAGGTTGTTAATTAACTTTCGGAACCAAGACAAGCATTTTCAGAATTGAATCTACTTTCAGGAAATATAACTTTTATGGAATTTCATAAACGTTTACTAATTTTAATTATTTTTCTAATAAAATGGGTGAAAACAATTTCTTAGGGTCATTGTGATTCAGTGAAATCAAAATTTTGTATCTCCCAAAATACATTGTCAAAAAAATTGAAAAAATTATGGGGCATTACATTGGTCCGTCGTCTCTAATGGGTAGCTTTTATATTTTGAGTTTATAACTTATATGTTAAGAAATTTCTTGTATCGCGAAACATATCCAAAATACGCAGTTTTTCGTATTAGACCAGTTCAAAAATTTCTAGTAATTATGATATGCATCCATTGGCTTTGTAAATATAAAGAAACCAAAGTAGACTCTGTCTAAATTGTTGTAACACATTTTGTTTTCTCAAAAACACAAATTTTCAATGAATACAACATTGCGTCATAACATGACTTCTTATGAATCCTTTGATTGTTAAGAAACACACACTCAAAGAAACGCTAAGTTGACATATCAAATTTGCATAAAAAAATTTCAAAAAATAAGTAATAGAAAGCTAACAAAATTTGTCACAACTTTTATTTTTATCGCAAAATGAAATTTTACACAGAAAAATTGTTATAGTTTGCAGAAAGTTGAAGAATCGAAAAAAAATGAATTTTTTTTCTCAAAAAAGGGCAAAAAGTGTAACCCAGCTTCACATTTTCACCCATAAGCGTAGCGCTAGGCAGGAAAGTAGGCGAGTCGAGCCCTCTGCTCGCAGTGCTGCATGTCTCGTGCAGGCTTGTCGACGTCTGCACGCAGTGCTTGGCCTGTTGGTTTGCCCTCTGCGTGCAGATCCGGGTCAAAAAACAGGGTGAGTCAGGCCTAGGCGTGTTGGGTTTTCCTGTGTGTAGCGCCGGGATATAAATGCAGCGCCTCCCGCTATATGCACAACGCAGTAGAAAAATTTCACTGTGAGGACCTATCTACGGGCAGCGCTGGGGCCTATGAGCACAACGCCGAGTTCTGAGTGCAGCGCCAGTGACTTTGCCCATAATTTATTAAAAACTCAGAATTTTCTCCTCAAAGCTCTTTTCTCTCCTTGCAAATGAAAAATGAGCTAAAGTGGTAATTGAGATGCCTTTATACCCTTGAAAAATAAATTAAAATCAGAAACCCACCTTTACTAAGGTTTTTTCACTTTATCATTTTGATTGATATCTTTTTTACCCTTTTTTGCATGTGATTTGAAAATTTTTGAAAGTATCTCTTCTTCCTTTGGTGATGGCTTGCTGGAGAAATGAAAAAGTTCCTTTTAACTTGAGGGTTTTGGCACTGTCACACCTTTTTATGTTTGCACTGAGAAACTGAACAACATTTTTTTTATCCTTTTTTACTGATTATGAGAGTGATGTATCCATTTTGACAAAGACTATAAATCATGTATGTTATGCCTCCTTTTGGCCACTTCTGATTTTCACTTCTTGGAGGAGCTTCATGACTGGAACTACTAAAGATGCCGGGAAGATTGCATCCATGTGATACATTAGTTGATAGGGAGACATACTGATTGATTTCTTGGTGGTTAGTCTATCAGCCCATAGTGCATGTACTAGTTTTCCATGCGATGCCTTTTGGTTCTGTTCCACAAGCTTCTTGATAATGTTCACCAGACTTTTGTTGGAGGAATCAGCTAACCTGTTACCTTGAGGGTAATAAGACATGGAGTGCCCCAATGTGAGGTGATAATTATAACAAAAGTCAACCATTCTTTTGGATTTAAAGGCAGCAACATTATTTGTAATGATCTTTCTAGGACAACCAAATCGGGACAAGATGTTGGTTTCAAGGAATTTGATAATGACTGAGTCAATGACATTCCTAGAAGGGACGACCTCTATCCACTTGGTGAAATAATCAGTAGCAATAAGGATCCACTTGTGTTGAGCAGATGAAGAAGGGTGGATTTCCCCAATGAAGTCCAAACCCCATTGTTGAAAACGAGCTTCAACACTATTGGGATGCAAGGGCAAAGGCAAAAGTTTTCTCTTTCCATAAAAAATTTGGCACTTATGGCAAGTCATAACCAGTTTGTGAGTGTCAGGGAAAAGGGTGGGCCAATAGTAGTCAACTCTAAGGATTTTGTTAGCTGTATTTTTCCAGTAGATATGACCTCCACACTCTCCCTCATGCAACTCATGCATGATTTTATCTGCATCATCTTCAAGAAAACATTTAAGCAATATGCCAATAGAATTCTTCCAATACAAAACTCTATCTGAAATGAAAAATTTTAAATCTTTTTTTTTCAATAATTTAGCCTTTGTCTTGGATAAGGTAGGAGGAGCATTAAGATAAAAAATTACATATAGGATATCAGCATACTAAGAGGAGTTCCGAAAAGTTTCTTCAATGTGGGGAGCTGTGAATTCTTCTTGTTCCTCTAATGCATCAACCATATTCATGTCTATTGCTTGGAAATTTGATTCAGCCATGAGTTTTGCTAGTCCTTGTCCTTTAACCAGTTTAGTGGGCCTGATTTCTAAATCATACTCTCAGATAATAACAGTCCATTTACCCCTTTCACCATCAGGGCCCTGAATTAGAATGTCTTTGACAGCTGTGTGTGGAACAAAATAAATGATATGAGAGTGCAAAATGTAGACTCAGAAATATTTCAATGCTTTGATCAAGGCGAGGGCTTGTTTCTCCACGATGTTGTATTTTAAGGGAGAATCTCTTAATGCCTTACTGAAAAAGGCTATGGGTTGTTCTTACTCTGTCATTTTTTTTTGCAACAACACTGCAACAACGGTGTGTTCGGATGAAAATGAGAAAATGTAGAATTCATTGGTAAAGTCAAGACTGATTAAAACCGATGTTTGGGTGAGTTCATGTTTTACCAGCTCAAAATATTGTTTGGCTTCTATGGTCCACTTAACTCTTATCTCCTTTCTAAGCATGTTTGTGATATTCCTTAAGAGTTCAACAAGGTTGGGAATGAACCTTCTAAGGAAGTTGATCTTTCCAATGAAAGATTGCAACTCCTTGATGTTCCTAGGATGGTTGATTTGCACTCTGCATTCAATTCTTTTGGGGTCTATTTTGATTCCTTCTTCAGAGATTATGTGGCCTAGGAGTTTTCCTTATTAGAGACCAAACAATGTTTTATTGGGATTCAAGTATAGGCCATACTTCCTACATTTTTCAAAAAAATTCCTCAAGTGGACTAAGTGCACTTCATCGGTCTTAGAATAAACAATGATGTCATCAAGGTAAATGACTATGAAGTAGCCTATGTCTTCTGAAAAAACTATGTTCATGGCCCTTTGGAAAGTGGCCCCCGCATTCATCAACCCAAATGGCATTTTGACATACATGAATGTACCCCAAGGTGTGGTGAAGGCAGTTTCGTGTTGATCACTTGGGAGTACTAGCACTTGGTTGTAACCGGAAAAGCCATCAAGCAGTGATATTATATTAGAGCCAAATACCTTTTGAAGTATGTGATCCATTTTAGTTAGGGGGTATTTATCTTTTAGGGAGGCCTTGCTCAGATTTCTAAAGTCAATGCAAAGCCTAATCTCACCGGTTTTCTTCCTAACTGACACAAGGTTGGAAACCCGTTCTGAGTACCTAAGGGGAACTATGATCCCGGCATCATACATATTTTTAATATCTTTCTCAACAAAAGGTAGTAAGACAGGGTTTATTATCCTCAATTTTTGTTTGAAAGGTTTCTGATTTTCCTTAAGAGGAATTTTATGTTGAATAATGCTTGTGTCATATGATTTCAGGTCCTTATACCCCCATGCAAACACATCTTTAAACTCTTTGAAAAGTTCAATATATTTCTATTTTATGTGAGGAGGAAGAGTTTTCGATAACTTGATCATTTTGGTTCCTCCATGCTGCCTATGTTATATTCTTCCAAATTAGTCTATGTGGGCTCCATCTTTGGTTTTTTAGCTACATCATTAAAATCAAAAATCTCTTCTAATGGTGTAAGGCCCCTTGGTAATGTGTCATATTTACATTGTAAAACCTCAAGGTCCCTTTGATCTAGATTTTCAAACAATTCTTCCTTGTAAGGATGTTCAAGAAAATTTATATCAGTTGTAGAGGACAGCTCTATTTTGTGGGCTTGTTTTCAGTAAAGAAATCTTCTTCCTGCCCTAGGCTTGATTTTGGTATTGCAAAATCATTTTCAGATTGCACAAAATCATTATTTTGTTTATCACCCTCAAATACTTTCCAATATTCCTCATTGTCAAGTATTGCACGCTAGTTTTTTACTTTGACAGTGAATTTTTCATTTGCATGGGGTATTTGAATTTGCTAGCAGCAAACGAAAGCTCATTAGCAAGACTATTTTGAGCTCTAGGGATGAAAGTGAGTTCATATTTCTCAAAGGTCTTTAGGAGGTCTAGGGAAACATTCCTATACTCTCTTAGTCTAGGATTCTTGGCTGAATACTCCCCTTTGATTTTCCTAATGACCAATTCTGAATCTCCTTGGACTGAGATTTTCTTAGCTCCTATGTTTTTTAGCAAATGTAAACCTAGGAGGAAAGCCTCATATTCAGAAATGTTTTTAGTGCATTGAAAATATAGTTTATAGGAATGGCCTTCATTTTTGATGTGTATCTAGACACAAGCTTTTCCACAAGATCCATCAAAGCTGATGTTCCAAAGTGTTTATAAGTCATATTCTCCATTATGTTGTTGTTCAGGGCTGCTAAAGTCTTGACTATTGAGTTTCTCATTTGGTGTCTGGTTTAATTGTAGTGGTATGTTTGAATCTGTTTCAATCTTATTTACCTGTTCGCTAATGTCATCTTCATTGTAAAGGATAAATGAGTCAAAGTCCGAATGAATGGAATAAATAGGGGTGTTGTAGTCAGTGAAGTTTAGAGTTTTGGTATCATTTCCCATGTTCAAAACCTTTAAAACTTGAGACCTGTACGTGTCTTAGGTAATCAGTTCAGTGAGAGGCATGGTGATCTTGATTTTAGCAATATCTCCCTCAAAATTGTAAGGCTGTCTTGGACATATTTACATCAGTCCTATCAGCCATACGTTTTTCTGCAAGTTTAATTCTCTGATTGTGTTTTGGGACTTTGGACAAAATAGTTTTCCCAGGGCCACTAGTAGAGGAACTAGGCAGCTTTTGTCACCACTTGGTTGGCTAGTTTTGTCTCTGTTTGGATCAATCTTCTTAGTCATGGTGTTGGTACTGTCTGTTGTCTTCTTAGGAGTGTTTTCAAGTGTTTTTCTAACAGTAGTATCTTCTTTGTTCTTTTTGGAGTTTTCTTGGTTCTTTTTTCTCCTAAGGTCATATTGCCTATGGACTTCCATTTTGGCATTTTCAAATCCCAGTTGGTAATCTTAAGATTCCTCATAGTTTATTTCAGTTTGATCTCAGGAAAAGAAACCTTGTTCTTCTTTACTGAGAAAAACATCACCCTCATTGTCAAAACTTATCAAGTTTACATGGTTTTCTTCAGGTTCTTCAGACTCTTTTCCCTATTCATCCACATAATTGTCGTGGAAAGGGGGCCTGATTTTTTGGTATTTGTCTCTTGGTCTATTTTGGGGAGGGTCTTTTTTAAAGTTCTGATTCCTGTTTCTATTATGGGGATTTGCTTTTTTTTCCTTAGGAGGTGTTCTTTCACTCAAGTTTATTCTTTCCATCATTATTTCCATTACCCTCAATAAATTATCAATCTTGGCATCAAATGAGGAGGTTGAGGCCATTGTTTCATCTTTGTAGGTGACTCTCTTTTCTGATCTCATCCTAGCTCTCTTTTCAATCAAGTTAGCCTCTACACTTATAGCTCCCTTTTGCATGTCTTCTAAAGTTAGGGGTTCTCTGTCTCTTAATTGATAGGCCATGTCCGGATCTAAAACTTCTGGAAATTTTGCTAAAGCTAAGCCTTGTGGGGGTTTCATGTCTGGTGGGAGGGAATTGTAAACACTATTGAACCGGGTACAATAGTCTTGGAAACTTTCCCCAATGTTTCTCTTAAGGTTGTTGTATTCTGAGAGAATTTGGAGAGGGTTTTCCTTGATTTCCCACTGGTTTATAAATGTCAGATAAAGGGAAGGGAGATCATGTATGTTGTTAGGAGTCAAGCCTTTGAACCATTTTCTGGCTTCCCCTCCTAATATTTTTGCAAATATCCTCATTTTAATGGTTTCCTCTTCTATTTCCATGTAATCAAAAGCATCATTTATCCTATCTACATGTTGTTGGGCAGTGATGGATTTAGCTCCAGTAAAGTTAGGGATTTTGGACTGGTAATCATGTGGCAAAGTTAACAAAGGTTGTGGCAGTGTTAGCAGGGCATGGCATGCTGCCATCATGGGAGTGAATGGGATCCAAGGATGATTTACAAAGGGAGAGTTTGTGAGATGGAGTGGGGGATTAAGTGGAGTGGTTTGAACAGTGGATGTGTGGATGGGAGTGGTAGAGGTACTTGGACCAGAAAACTAGTTTTGAGCAGACTTGGTATGAAAAGAGCTAAAGTGATGGAGAAGCTGAAATTCAGGAGGAGTGGAAGGAGAGGCTTATCTGCTTAAACTCTGTTGCAAATCTAAAGGCTCAAGTTCAGTCTCGTAAATCCCACTTTGTGACTTGGTTCTGAAAAGGTTTCTTGTATGGTGCAAGTCAAACTAGGGATCTTTCAAGGCTGTAAGATGTTCAGGGATAGATCTTGCTCTATGAATGGTCCTAACAGTAGTTGAGTTTCTAATTTTATAAGTTTGCTACAAAATATTTTCTGGGTTATCAATTGTGTTGGGAGGATTTGGGTCCAGGTGAGATCTGGTACTGATCCTTTGTGAAGCCAGATTTCAAACCCAAGATATAGAGAGGCTAAAAGTTTGTGACTGTTTTTGGAAAGTTTACCTCTCTTAATGTTTCTTGAACTCACACAGTGTGTGACTAGGCTTCTAAACTTCTCAGGGCTGATTTGACACAATCCTAACGAAATATAATAATACTAGTAAAGTTAGAAGGCCTACTGGAGGCTTCTGGAGTTGCCAGGTGGATATTTTTTGTAGTTTTAAGGATGTATGTTTATGGTCCACCACCAATAAATGACAAAAACCAATCTAGGGATGTTTTGGAGTTTTCTGAGTTCCTTTATGCAGCCCTAAGGTTTCTATGAGTGTCCTACAGCTGAGTCATCATTTTTCTAGGATGGTGAAACAACTAGATTCTACTCTTTGGCTAACAGTTTGAGTTCTCTATTATTTGATAAGGTTTTCTGAAATTATAAGGAGTGCTTAGATTGTCACTAATCTCAGAAAGCCTCTCACCTTGATTTCCAATTGTGTTAGGTTATGAGTTGGTGATAAATCAATAGATGTTGTGTAATAAGGGTTTCTGAAGTCCTAAGGAATACTTATATGTTTATTGACTCAGAAGGTCCCATCGTGATCGCCATTATGTTAGTGATGGTGATGAGGTGGCAATGAATCAATGGATACATAATGTTTCAGCTTATGACTTACTCAGAAGGTCCCACCGTGGTCACCATTATGTCATGTTCCCATGATTTGTTAGATTGGTGAGATCAAATGCACAGGGTAACATCAGACCAGTCTTTGGAGTCCTAGGGCCTAGCCTTCCTTATCCTAGAGAGGGTTCTCTCTATTTTTGCAAAGGATTTGAACTTGTTTGCTTCTAGGGTTTTGATTTTAGGCTAGTTGTTAAGTGTAGGGTTTTGTTTGTTTGTTTTGGTTGGGTAAGATGATCAAGAAAAATAGATGGAATGAGGAAATATTCAAGTCATTGGGCTATGGATGCTATAAAAGTCATGGAAAGTTCAAAAATGGATTGAGGAGCATCACAGGGAAAATCTAGCATTGGTCAATAGATTTTCAAGTTTTATGGTAAATGAGATGGACATCAAGTTTGTGAACGAAGGTAGGGTAAAGGGAAATCAAGAATCCTTTTTCATGTACCTTTTTAACAAGAAGAGACTTAAATACTTCAGCATAAAGAAGCAATCAATAGACAGGGCAAACCAATAACTCTTTGATTCAACTTAAGCAAATAATCATTCAAGACAAAACATTCCAATTAAATATAGAAGGCGAAAATCTCATTTAACTTCTAGTGATTTCACCTTCAAGGTTAGAAAACATCCAAGATACACATATAACTTTAATCAAAGAAGAGGGAATGCCTAAACATCATTAATCATAGCTATGAAGATCTTTGAAACAATTTTTCAAGCATGGACAAAGGGTATGATCGAAACATATCCTCTCTAGAAAACCTAAACAATGGTACTTCAAAGAGAGACCTCAAAACAGTGTTTTAGTGATATCAAACAAGTAGGGCTTACCATAAAACATCTAAGATATCTACTGTATTAAAAAATTCATGAGATAAACAAGCTTAGGGGGTCTAGAGGGCAATTAAGAATTCTCTAAAATGTCCTAGTAGAAGAAAACATAGAGGTAATGAAGAACAAAAAGAGCTAAGGTGCCTTTGAAGAACATTTCTTAGTATAAATCCTTTGTTATATTTCAACATAGAAAGATGGAAACATAATGAAACATGAGAAAAAAATAACTGAAATATAAGCACTTCACCATTATCCAAGCTCAGGGATCCTACAAGCAAGCCTCCTCCATCAACAAGGAAAACAAACCATTCACAAGCTCCACAACATCAAATTTCTCTTCAACCTCCAAAAGACTATGTATTGCTCCAAAGATTAATCAAATGCCAACATTTAAAATGAAGCCCTCATGCTCTATTTATCTAGAAAAGGAGGGAAAAAACCCTAGATAGGGTTGGAAAATGTCAAAATCACTTATAAATGTCATAAATGCCCAAGATACCATGCAAGGCCGAAGGCACAAAATATCCCATGAAATAAATGCCAAAATAACTTCTAGCACCTAATTATAGAGTGATTTGCCTAAAAAAACATTAAAATATCATTTTGCAATAAATGATTGTGTTGTGTTGAATTTGGCCAAAAACACTGAGTGTTGTCTATAAGCGCAACGCCCTCACAGGCAGAAAATAGGCCCACTTGCAGCCAAGTTTTGGTGACCTTCCTGATGTTATATTTTGCTTCGCGATGGCCCATTGGAAAGCTTTCTGAGTCTAATTTTCAAATATGCATTTTTTTTTCTTATTGAGCGCCTGTAACCTATTCAAAAAGCTAAAGTACCAACACTTCTCTGAGCGCAGTGCCAAGCCTGAAAATGAGGCAGAAAGGTAGAAAATGAGGTGTTTTTTGACCTTTTGAGGGGTAAAAAATGCTCTAAATGCTCTGAAATTTGGTGAGAATAGTGTAATATGCATGATAAATCCAAAAATGTAAAGTTATCCACTTGAGGACGCCTGAGGAAAAATCGTAGCACCATGGGTGCTACGCTTATAGGCCTCCAAATTCACAAAAAACAAAAATTTGTCAAAATTTCTTCAAAATTGGTGGATGTCTCACTCATGGGGTTTGAGAGACCTGTAGAGAAGTTTGTGCCAAAATTCCAAGGTTAAATTTTCCTTTTGCCTCTTTTAGTGCCTCAATCTTGGTTTGGGCCTTCTTGAGTTTAGCCCTTACAACTTGGTTTCTCCGGGCATAATGTTTAGTCATCCTCCTTTGGAGATCAAGATCTTGGTTTGCCTTCTTCAAATTAACCTCCAAGTGTATGTTGGCTCTTTCCAACCAAGGCTCCTGATCATGTGGTATCTCCATGGCCAACAACTCATCTAGGGGGAGTTGTTCTGCTAGGGCTCCTTCTTGTTCTCTTTTCTTTGCTAATGCATTTTTCAACCCCATGGTTCTAAGCCTCCTCCTAGATTGTCCTTCCTCATCCTCACTCTCTTCATAAGTGCCCATGAACTCTTCTAGTTTCACCTGTGCCCTTTGGGCTTCTTTCTTGGCCTTGATGGCTCTAGCTTCGTAGATTTTAATTTGTGCTCCTAGCTGCATGTTCTCCAAGTTAAGGGCATCATTTACACTTTTTGCCTTATTCAGATTCGCTTGGAGGTCTTCAATGAGTGCATTTTTATTTTGGATGAGCAAGTTTAAGATTCTTGCTTCATTATCCTCATCACTATCTACTTGAATGATTTCAAACTCCCTTTCCACCTCATGATCTTCTTATTCTTCTTTTACTTTTTGTTTGCCTTTGTCTCGTGGCTGAGCTGAGCTGGATAGCATGGTCCCTTGCCTTTTGGAGGCAGAAAAAAAAATCCTTGGCCCTATTTGATAGGTTAATGAAAGAAGTGTGATTGTGTTCGTGTTGGTGTCTTCCTCATGGATGTGATCCTTGCTGCTGTCATCAAACTCTTCATTTTTCCCTTCATTGTGACTGCTTTCCTTTTCACAGCTGTGATCATCATTTGGACTATCAGCCCCTTCACCTTTTTCACTGTCATCATGACTGTCATGACTGTTTTCATGACTGTCATGATTGTCTTCCTCCTTGTTTTCTTGTCCATCACTAAGGCTTGCTTCTTGGGTGTCACTATTGCCTTTAGTTTTTTCATTATCCTCACTGTCATCATCTTTATCATTTTCATCCTCTTCCATATATTCTGCATTGTCCTCATCTTCCTCTGTTTCCATGTCCTTTACCTCTTTGTCACTATTTTTCTCACTATTTTACTCACTTCTTTGCTAATTTCTTTGCTCACTTCTCTTCATTCTCTGCCTCTGTCTCTTCTTCACTTTTGTTTCTTCCTTTTCATCATTTTCTTCCTCTTCATCATTTTCTGTCTCAGCCTCATCATTTTCCTCTTCATTATTTTCTATCTCTGCCTCATCATTTTCCTCTTCATTCTCTTCCTCTGTGTCCTCTGTATTAATGCTGACCTCCTCTTCATCATCCGCCTCTATTTCTTATGTTTTATTGTTGACCTCCTCTTCATCATCTACCTCTGTTTCTTCATCATTTGTCTCTTCATTTTCATCATCATTCTCTTCATTAGCATCATCATCCTCTTTTGCCATGTCTTCTACCTCTTGTGGGCTCAAAGCATCATCACCTTGTTTTTCCATGTCTTCTACTTCTTATGGGCTCAAAGCATCATCACCCTCATCTTCACTTGATCTTCATTGTCACTTCCTTCTTCATTTGATGCATCAAGATAAGGGGAGGAAGGGATGTTTCCTTGAGGAGGTGATAGGTGTGTAAAGGATGATGTATGGTCAGTAGGAGGTGAGGGAGGAGTATATGGAGGAGGATGAGATGATGAGGGCAAGTTTGGTTGATGATGGGGTTGTGGGCTTGTAAATATCTCATGAGCTATGAACACATCCCAAGGAATGCCTTTTTTCTCCAGCTGATGTAATACCACCATCTTGATCAAGGAGTGGTGGAATAAACTATGCATTTTTTGGGTATAGGTCCCCTCTAGACAATAGATGACATCTTGTCAATGCTTCTATACCAGTATTAAGTCAAATGAAGAATTTTAACCCTTGTGAAATGCATGAGGAGTCTAACATGGTAGGAATAAAGTCTGGCGTACCTCCTTTCACAGGTAAAGTACTTCATGATAACCCTCATCAAGGGTGCAAACATCTTTTTTAGGTGTGAGAAAGGGAAGATAGCCCTACAGCCTACTCTGTACCTAGTTTTGACAAATGGCTCAAAATGGTCCATGTCCAACCTTGCCTTCTTGAACCATTTCTCACCAACAGTAGGTATACCTATATATTTAGAGATGGCATCTACTGATAGTTCAAAATACACCCCCGCAAGGCTTACTTGTTCATTATGTAGGTTGAGGAAAAACAACCTAGCAAGCTCTGGGTAGTGCTACACTTGTTTGAATTTCTCACAAACTCGAAACATCCCACATTCTGAAAACATGTCACCAAAAACACCTGAGGAGGAGGGAAAGAAGGCCACCTACCAGTTTTAGCTTTCTTTCACGTCTTGAAGGCAAGGTAGAGTAGCTTTCCTTGATCTATTGGCAAGTTTTTTGTGATTTGGAGGAATTTTTGCATAAGTGTAGCACTGGGCAGGAAACTGGGCGAGTCAGGCCCTCTATGCGCAGCACTGCATTCCTTGTCTAGGCCTGCCAGCATCTGGGCATAGCACCCGCTCTGTCGGGTCGCCCTCTATGCACAGCGTCGGGCCGAAAAACTGGGTGAGTTGGGCCTAGGCGTGTCGGGTTTTCCTGTGCATAGCGCCAGGCTATAAACGTAGCGCCTCCCACTATACATGTAGCACAGTAGAAAAATTTCATTGTGAGGACCTCTCTACATGCAACACCGGGGCCTGTGAGCGTAGCACCAGTGACTCTGCCCAGAATTTCTCAAAAACTCAGAATTTTATCCTAGAAGCTCTTTTCTCTCCTTGCAAATGAAAAATGAGCTAAAGTGGTAATTGAGATTCCTTTATACCCTTGAAAAATAAATTAAAATCAGAAAACCACCTTTGCTAAGGTTTCGTCACTTTATCATTTGGACTGTTATCTTTTTCACCCTTTTTTGCATGTGATTTGAAAAGTTTTGAAAGTAGCTCTTCTTCCTTTGGTGATGGCTTGCTCGAGAAATGAAGAGGTTCCTTTTAGCTTGAGGGTTTTGGCACTGTCACACCTTTTTCTGTTTGCACTGAGAAACTAAAAAACATGTTTTTTATCCTTTTTTGCTGATTTTGACAGTGATATATCCATTTTGACAAAGACTATAAATCATGTATGCTATGCCTCCTTTTGGCCACTTCTGATTTGTTGCAAGTTCCATGACACAATTTTTTTTTTCCCCTTTGTCATTATTGGAGTTTGACAACCTTAGTTATACTACATTAAACTTATGCTCAGCTTTGTCTTCCATTTTGGAGCTTAACTCTTTTTTCTTCCTTTGGCCATTTGAGGGAAATTTACTGCACTTGAAGACTTGGCCTTCATCTCACTGATACTCTGTACATTATTTCTTTTTAATGCAGTGAAGCACTACTACCTTGGCAAACCATGGAGGTCACCTTCAAGAGCTTATGAAAACCTTTTGCTGTTATCATGGACGCTCCTAGTCTTCATTTCACCCTCTTTGCCTATTTTCCCAGAACTTTAGGTTTTAGGACTGTTAGAGAAGAATAATTAGTGTTGTCTTCTAAGTTCTCTATAGCCCTATCAAGTTCATTCATTTATTTCCAGTTAACCTAACCTTTTTCCCTTCTTCATTTATAACTTCTAGAAATCTTCAATTTATTCTTGGTTGTGCTAGTGTGCCTCTGCCCTTGTGGTTTTCTGCATGGGCTCTTTGCTTAGCACACTGCTGGTCCAATCAACCCTAAAAACCATGATTTTCCTTGAACATAGATATGCTTCCTCCTCTATTATGTTGTGTGTACCTTTAATGAGAAGCAGGCCTCTTACCTTACCTAATTTTTTGCTGATAGCCACCTTGACACTTCTGCAGAAATGTCAATCATAGACAGCTGTTCTTTGCAGATTTTTGAACTTGATTAAGGAGGTCTTCTTTGAAGGTTTTCCTGATCTGTCTTGGAACAATAGATGTTGAAATTATTTCCATTTTATTTCATCTTCTTGGCATAAGAAAAAAACTTATTTAGATCATTAAAGACAATCCTTCAAACCATGAAAACCCTAATGACCTAGTGGGAGACTCTTTCGACTTGTCCTTTGACTGAAAGCTTGGCTTAGGGTCCTCAAGTATGAAAACATAGTTTTTGATAATTTGATGTATTGAAGATCCAAAATCCAATATAGTTGATTTATCTAAAGAGGCTACAGATATATTTTTGAGACCATCAATGCTTGAAGCATTTGATGAACATGGGAAAGGGCAGGTTGTTTGGCAATCCTAGATGGAAAGTGGAAGGGTTAGCATAGGAGAAAAAAAGTATTGAGGTTATGGGTGTGAAAATGGGACAAAGATGAGTGTCATAAGTCCATGAGGGATCTTTTAGGAGTGGTAGGCTAATCAGGGAATGGCAGAGTGATGAGATAGTGAAAAATTTATCCTAAGGATAATGAAGGCAGTGAGATTTCTAAAACTCACAATATTCATGAATTTTGTTTTTTTAGAAATCTAGGATAAGAATTTAGTCATCTACAAAAAGCAAAAATTATTGATGACTAACAGTGGCTCCACTTGGGGAGGGAAGCTCCTTTTAGGAGGTGTCTATAATTACATATCTCTCGGTTTATGAAGACCAGTGCCTCATCCCTTGGGCATATTTTTCTTATTTTCATTTGATGATGTTTCTTTTGAAGTTATGATCTCAAGAATTTGAAAAATATGATTACTTCAACTTCATCTCTACCTACCCATCATACCTTAGTCTAGCATTTTTTCTTCCTTGGGGTCACTTAAGTTGGCAAACCCTTGACATTCTTTTATTTTAAAAACAAAAACAAACTATCTACTTCTACCCTTATCACTTCCAAGAGTTCAGATTATGATAGTGAACTATTTTTATTCTCTACCTAGACTAACTGACTATCAAGATTAAGCTATATGACAGACTTCATTCTCTAAGCTATTGACATGAAATTGAAAACATGGCTCGAATCAGGATTAAGAAATTTGTTTCACCATGGGTTGTGGCATTGGAACAAGCTGCACACAGACATTATTTTTGTACAAACAAAGCTAGAAAGTATGAGGGTTGTGTTTCATCATTTGTTAGCCTTCTCATATTTCTCTTTGGTTCAGATTTTAGCATGGAGAACCAATATCTTTTCTTCCTAATCTATTCTCAGTGACAGGTCAAGTTTAGATGTTTTGACAAGTTCTCTTTCACTAATCCTATCAGCAATAAATTGAAAACATGTTCAGCCATGATTAGGCTAGATGACTGAACAAGACTCTTTTGAACAAGTAGTGGCATTTAGGCTTACACACTTTCAATAGTACTCTTTTTTGGGTATGGTGTTGTACCTCTTCTTCAAATCTTCCCTTTTTTCCTTCTTTCTTTGTTTTTGTATTTTTTGTTTTTATGATCTCTCATCATGTAATGTTATGTACAATGAATGAAATTTTGAAACTAGGACTCTTGACAGAAATAGTGTTTGAGAATCCTGCCATTGATAGGACCTCCAAATAATTCTTCTCCATTTAGTTCTTGTAAAAAGAAAGCATTATGACCTCTAACTGAATGAATGAGGTAAGGAAATCTCCATAAATTCTCAAATTTTCCATGTTTATCTTTGTCCTCCCTCCTGGAATCCCATTTAAGCACTGTGTCTCCAATGTGGAAATTTTTGGCTTTAGTTCTTCTATCAAATATTTTCTTTATGTTTTCTTGCACTACTTGAGTCTTGTTGTAAACTTCTTCCCTTATCTATTGCAAATGAATGGTTTGGTTCAGACTCCTTTGCATGCCATTTTCTTCTGATTTCACTTCTTGGAGGAGCTTCATGACTGGAACTCCTAAATATATCGGGAAGACTGCATCCATGCCATACACTAGTTGATAGGGATACATACTGATTGATTTCTTGGTGGTTAGTCTATCAGCCCATAGTGCATGTACTAGTTTTCCATGCCATGCCTTTTGGTTCTGTTCCAGCAGTTTCTTGATAATGTTCACCAGAATTTTGTTGGAGGACTCAGCTAGCCCGTTACCTTGAGGGTAATAAGCTTTGGAGTGCCCCAGTGTGATGTGATACTTATAACAAAATTCAACCTTTCTTTTGGATTTAAAGGCAGTAACATTATATGTAATGATCTTTCTAGGACAACCGAATCGGGACAAGATGTTGGTTTCAAGGAATTTGATAATGACTAAGTCAGTGGCATTCCTATAAGGGATGGCCTCTATCCACTTGGTGAAATAATCAGTAGCAGTAAGGATCCACTTGTGTTGAGCAGATGAAGAAGGGTGGATTTCCCCAATGAAGTCCAAACTCCATTGTTGGAAAGGAGCTTCAACACTGATGGGATGCAAGGGCAAAGGTAAAAGTTTTCTCTTCCTATAAAAAATTTGGCACTTATGGTAATTCATAACGAGTTTGTGAGTCTCAAGGAAAAGGGTGGGCCAATGGTATCCAGCTCTAAGGATTTTGTTAGCTATGGTTTTCTAGTAGAGATGACCTCCACACTCTCCCTCATGTAGCTCATGCATGATTTTATCTGCATCATCTTCAAGAAAACATTTAAGCAATATTCCAACATAATTATTCCAATACAAAACTCCATATAAAATACAAAATTTTAAATCTTTTTGTTTCAATAATCTAGCCTTTGTCTTGGATAAGGTAGGAGGAGCATTAAGATAAAAAAGTACATATAGGGTATCAGCATATCAAGAGGAGTTCTGAAATTCTTATTCAATGTGGGGAGCTATGAATTCTTCTTGTTCCTCTAATGCATCAACCATATTCATGTGTAGTGCTTGGAAATTTGATTTAGCCATGATTTTTGCTAGTCCTTGTCCTTTAACCAGTTTAGTGGGCCTGATTTATAAATCATATTCTAAGATAATAGCAATCCATTTACCCCTTTTACCATCAGGGCCCTGATTTAGAATGTCTTTGACAACTGTTTGTAGAACAAAAGCAATGATATGAGAGTGCAAAATGTAGACTCGGAAATCTTTCAATGCTTTGATCAAGGCAAAGGCTTGTTTCTGCATGATGTTGTATTTTAAGGGAGCATCTCTTAATGCCTTATTGAAAAAGGCTATGTGTTGTTCTTGCCCCGTCATTTTCTTTTGCAACAACATTGCAACAATAGTGTGCTCGGATGCAAATGAGAAATATAGAAGACCTTGGTAAAGTCAGGACTGATTAAAACTGGTGTTTGGGTGAGTGCATGTTTTACCAGCTCAAAAGATTGTTTGGCTTCCGTGGTCCACTTAACTCCTATCTCGTTTCTAAGCATGTTTGTGATATTTCTTATTAGTTCAGCAAGGTTGGGGATGAACCTTCGAAGGAAGTTGATCTTTCCAATGAAAGATTACAACTCCTTGATGTTCCTAGGATGGTTGATTTGTAGTATGCCTTCAATCCTTTTGGGGTCTATTTTTATTCCTTCTTCAGAGATTATGTGGCCTAGGAGTTTTCCTTCTTGGAGACCAAACAATGTTTTCTTGGGATTAAAAGATAGGCCATACTTCCTACATTTTTCAAAAACTTTCCTCAAGTGGACTAAGTGCTCTTCATCAGTCTTAGAATAAACAGTGATGTCATCAAGGTAAATGACTATGAAGTAGCCTATGTCTTCTGAAAAAGCTATGTCCATGGCCCTTTGGAAAGTGGCCCCCACATTCATCAACCCAAATGGAATTTTGACATACATGAATGTACCCCAAGGTGTGGTGAAGGCAGTTTTGTGTTGATCACTTGGGAGTACTAGAACTTGGTTGTAACCGGAAAAGCCATCAAGCAATGATATTCTCTTAGAGCCAACTACATTTTGAAGTATGTGATCCATTTTAGGCAAGGGGTAGTTATCTTTTAGGGAGGCCTTGTTCAGATTTCTAAAGTCAATGCAAAGCCTAATCTCCTCGGTTTTATTCCTAACTGACACAAGGTTGGAAACCCATTCTGAGTACCTAAGGGGAACTATGATCCCGACATCATACATCTTTTTAATATATTTCTCAACTAAAGGTAGTAAGACAGGGTTTATTCTCCTCAATTTTTGTTTGAAAGGTTTCTGATTTTCCTTAAGAGGAATTTTGTGTTGAATAATGCTTGTGTCATATGATTTCAGGTCCTTATACCCCCATGCAAACACATCTTTAAACTCTTTGAAAAGTTCAATATATTTCTATTTTATGTGAGGAGGAAGAGTTTTGGATAGCTTTATCATTTTGGGTTCCTCCATGTTGCCTATGTTATATTCTTCCACATTAGTCTCTGTGGGTTCCATCTTTTGTTTTTTAGCTACATCACTAAAATCAAAAAGCTCTTATAATGGTGTAAGGTCCCTTGGTAATGTGTCATATTTACATTGTAAAACGTCAAGGTCCCTTTGATCTAGATTTTAAAAAAATTCTTCCTTGTACATATGTTCAAGTAGATTGATATCAGTTGTAGAGGACAACTCTATTTTGTGGGCTTGTTTTTCAGCAAATCAATCTTCTTCCTGCCTAGGCTTGGTTTTGGTATTTAAAAATCATTTTCAGATTGTAGAAAATATTTAATTTGTTTATCACCCTCAAATACTTGCCAATATTCTTCGTTGTCAGGTACTGTAGCTCGGTTTTTTACTTTGACAATGAATTATTCATTTGCATGGGGTATTTGGCAATTGCTAGCAGCAAAGGCAAGCTCATTGGCAAGGATGTTTTGAGCTCTAGCGATGAAAGTGTGTTCATATATCTCAAAGGTATTTAGGAGGTATAAGGAAGCATTCCTATACTCTCTTAGTCTAGGATTCTTGGCTGAATAATCCCCTTTGATTTGCCTAATGACCAATTATGAATCTCATTGGACTGATATTTTCTTAGTTCCTATGTTTTTTAGAAAATGTAAACCCAGGAGGAGAGCCTCGTATTTTGCAATGTTGTTAGTGCATTGAAAATCTAGTTTATAGGAATGGCCTTCATTTGTGTTATGTATCAAGACACCAGCTCCTAAGCCAAATTTTCCACAAGAGCCATCAAAGTTGATGTTCCAAAGTGTTTCTAAGTCATATTCTCCATTATGTTGTTGTTTAGGACTGCTAAAGTCTTGACTGTTGAGTTTCTCATTTGGTGTCTAGTTTAATTGTTGTGGTATGTCTGAATATGTTTCAATCTTATTTACGTGTTCACTGATGTGATCTTCGTTGTATAGGATAAATGAGTCAAGGTTCGAATGAATGGAATAATTAGGGGTGTTGAAGTCAGTGAAGTTTAGAATGTTGGTATCATTTCCCATGTTCAAAACCTTTAAAACTTGAGACCTGTACGTGTATTGGGTAATCAGTTTAGTGAGAGGCATGGTGATCTTGATTTTAGCAATCTCTACCTCAAAACTGAAAGGCACTTATGTCTTGGATATATTTACATCAGTCTTATCAGCCATAATTTTTTCTACAAGTTTAATTTTCTGTTTCTGTTTTGGGAAGGACAAAATAGTTTTCTCAGGGTTACTAGTAGAGGAACTAGGGCAGCTTGTGTCACCACTTGGTTGGCTATTTTTGTCTCTGTTTGGATCAATTTTCTTAGCCATGGTGTTGGTACTATATGTTCTCTTCTTAGGAGTGTTTTCAGATGTTTTCCTAACAGCAATATCTTCTTTGTTCTTTTTGGAGTTTTCTTGGTTCTTTTTGCTCCTAAGTTCATATTTCCTATGGAATTCCATTATGGAATTTTCAAATCCCAATTGGGAATATTCAGATCCCTCATAGTTTGTTTTAGTTTGATCCGAGGAAAAGAAACCTTGTTCTTCTTTAGTGAGAAAAACATCACCCTCATTTTTCAGAATAGAGGAATAACCTGTTCCTAGTGTTTTAATAACCCAACGTTTCATACTACTCAAGTGAGTCCATCTTCAGGGATAAATGCATAAATTTCTTTGAACTTATCAAGTTTACATGGTTTTCTTCAAGTTATTCAGACTCTGTTCCCTCTTCATCCACATAATTGTCTTGGAAAGGGGCCCTGATTTGTTGGTATTTGTCTCTTGGTCTATGTTGGGGATGGTCTCTTCTGAAGTTTGGATTCCTGTTTCTATTCTGGGGATTTGATTGGTTTTCCCTAGGAGGTGTTATTTCACTCATGTTTATTCTTTCCATCATTATTTCCATTACCCTCACTAAATTATCAATCTTGGCATCAAATGAGGAGGTTGAGGCCATTGTTTCTTCTTTGTAGGTGACTTTCTTTTCTGATCTCATCCTAGCTCTCTTTTCAATCAAGTTGGCCTCTACACTTATAGCTCCCTTTTGGATGTCTTCTAAAGTTAGGGGCTCTCTCTCTCTTAGTTGATAGGCCATGTCTGGATCTAAACCTTCTAGAAATTTTTCTAAAGCTAAGCCTTGTGGGGGTTTCATGTCTGGTGGGAGGGCATTGTAAACACTATTGAATCGGGTAAAATAGTCTTGGACACTTTCCCCAATGTTTCTCTTAAGGTTTTTGTATTCTGAGAGAATTTGGAGAGGGTTTTTCTTGATTTCCCACTTGTTTATAAATGTCTGATAAAGGGAAGGGTGATCATGTATGTTGTTAGGAGTCAAGCCTTTGAACCATTTTTTGGCTTACCCTCCTAAGATTTGTGCAAATATCCTCATTTTAATGGTTTCCTCTTCTATTTCCACGTAATCAAAAGCATCATTTATCCTTTCTACATGTTGTTTGGTGGTGATGGATTCAACTCTAGTAAAGTGAGGGATTTTGGACTGGTAATCATGTGGCAAATGTAATAATGGTTGTGGCAATGCCAGGGGGGCATACCATGCTACCATGATGGGAGTGAATGGGATCCAAGGATGATTTACAAAGGGAGAGTTTGTGAGAGGTGGTGGTTGATGAAGTGTAGTGGTTTGAACAATGGATGTGTGGATGGGGGTGGTAGAGGTACTTGGACCAGTAAACTGGTTTTGAGAAGACTTAGTATGAAAAGAGCTAAAGTGATGGAGAAGTTGAAAGTTAGGAAGAGTGGAAGGAGAGGCTTCTCTGCTTGAACTTTATTGCAAATCTAAAAGCTCAAGGTCATTCTGGTCAATCCCACTTTGTGACTTGGTTATGAAAAGGTTTCTTGTATGGTGCAAGTTGTAATGTCCCTTTTTCAGGAAATGTCACAAGTCTATTCCAGAGATAGAATGTGAGGGAATTTACTGGATTTATCACCTTTAAACAAAGGATGAGCTCTAGAGGCTACCTGGCACTTCACAGACTCTGTCTATAGATATGTGAAATTCCTTCCTCAGGAATTGCCCAAAGAATGGGACTGCAACAAATGTATGAACATACAATAGATCAACAACGTTATTTTAATAGCTGTGAGACAAGAAGATGTATGAATAGCCAAGAATAATGTATAGTAGCAAAATAGAGTACAAGTCTTGAGGAAACAACCTCTCAAGAAAGGCAATGCAAGCCTCGACAATACATGTACATGAATATGAAAGAACACTGTTATTTCTGCATAAACCCAGGCTATGAGGACGTAGTCTATGATAGAATGCTGCTAAAAAATGATGTCAATACATAAATATGACAATAAATATCTCAAATACAATAGGGGAGCAAAGCTCTAACCCTTAGAAGCAATAATACATCAATCCTCCAAAGGATTGGCTGAAATATACAAAATGGCCAAAATGCCGGAGTAGCTGGGCAGCTACTACAACTAAAATATGGAACTCAATAGAGAAGGCTGAATGTGATGAAATATCTGAAGTAAACCCTCTCCGATGGATCTCAAAAAGTGGAAGGATGATACTTACACTTGATATCTCACCCTCCAATCAATCTGCAAAACCCTGCAGCAAATACACTATGAAAATAATGCAGTTACTGGAGAAAAATACGTAGTAGGGGCAAGAATATGAGTTGGCCTGATGCCAAGATCTGAAAATAAGCTCTCAAGCTTCCAATCTGATCCTCCAAAGGAAAGAAAGGCTTTCCCTTTGAAAAACAAGAAATGGAAGAGGTGTTGTGGAGTCTCCACTACAACACCCTACAACACAGTATTATGCTGCTACAGAAATAATGCTATCCCGGAGGAGATTATTTGGCCTTGAGCCAAGAAATGTGGATAATTAAGGACCAACCTTCAAGAGGCCTCTCAAGTAGGTGAGGAAATCCTAAACAGGAGTTTCTCAGCAATTCTTGCTAAGTAGCAAAGAATGCTCAATGTCTGAATAGACATGAAACCATAAACATATGCATGAATAAAAATGGCTCTCCTCCTCTCCATATATAGTAAATGAAGTCTCTCCATGGGCCCTACTTCGAATTACGGTTTTCCTTCATCTAGAAGCTTCCCTCCTACGTTGCCACCTTAGTGCTTTCCACCTCATAACATGCGCTGGTTGACTTGGTCAAAGCTCTTTGAAAATATCTCCTTTCACACATGAGGGTGTGAAATCTGATTCCATGGCTGATCCCTTTTCACACTAGAGGGATTTTATTTATATTTTATTATCATTGTGCCTCCTTACCCAATTATTCATCTCCTAAATGAATTTAGGCAAAAATTAATGTCCCAATTTATTCATGAAAAATTTGAGACATTATAGTCCTCCCCTCCCAAATGTTGCTTGTCACCAAGCAACTACAAGGATAAAACTGAAGAGTCTCCACTCAAGGAATAGAGTCTGAAATATAATGAGGAACATCTCCCTCATGTGGATCCTCCATCCCCAAGCAATCCTCCAAACAAAATGAGTCACCTCCCAACAAGCCAACTCCTGAAAATCTCCTTCGACCTCAAGATTCGGAAATGAAGGTGGGTTGAAAATATGAACTTGGAAAACATCATAGCTTACCCCATGCTGTCCTTCTCTCCACTCATGACAAGTGTAGAGTGTATGCTGATCCTGGGCTACAAAATTATTTCCCTTAAATGGCAAAGTGAAGAACAATCCTCCAAAGAATGCTCCTCCAACAATGAAGAACAAGCTGGCCCAAAATAATCAATCCATGATGAATAGGACAATATCCTCATAGAGTATCCAAATGAGAAGTTTTCTGTAGGTTTTACATGATGCTACAAAGTGCAAACAACATCTCAAGAGGACATAACGCAGTTCCATCCGCTGCAACTTCAGAAAATTACATGGCAAGCAATGTACAAGATCCATCACATCTACTAGTGGATAGTAAATGGCTGAATGTAAAAAAATACATGACCAAACACTTTCCCATGGCTGTACAATGGATTTCTATCAATTCCATGGTCCACCTAAAAAGAGAACACATATGTAGTAGTGGTGGCCATACCTCCTCCCATGCTCCCATTAGAACATGTAGTGCAGAAAATGTGAGAATATTTCTCACTCAAGGACACATCCAACTCATGTGCCTCTCTCATAATCATGCTTCCCTTACAAATCTGATCTATATCAGAAAATGAAGTCATGATCAGCAATGATATGAAGAGAATGCTGAATTTTTCATGTGGTGCAAGAAGGTACCAATAGCTTCCCAAACAAGTACAAATCAGTTTTACAAGTTGCTGCTTGAAAAAAGTACAAGGAAAAATGTTTCTTCTTTCATGGTTAATCATGCATGTCTCCATATGATACATGTTAGAGTGTATAAAATGAACATACAAGTGATGATAAAACATTTTCCCAAGGCAAAAAAAGAGATGGCTGCCTCCATCATGTAGATTGGCCCAATAAAACTCATGGAGCAATATGACAAGCTTGCCCTCTTGTGAAGCAATCCACTGCATAAGAATGGTAAGAGTGTGCAAATAAATGAATGTATATACAGACGTCTCACCATTTTCTAGAAGTAATATTGTACATGGATCCATGAATGAGTCCTCCATAGTGTGTTGGAATGCTATGAAGAAGAATGAACCATGTTCTGCAAGAAGATAATCCTCCTCATGCTTGGAAATCCAAGTTAAGAAGAATATGACATAGTGATAGATGTTTCTATCATCATTACCTCCTCTTTTCTCATCAAGTGCAACAAATATGAAATGATCCCGGGACCTGTGGGTTATGGATCTACCACATTTTGGTTGGGAACATTTCATCCATAAGTCTCTTCTCCCAAGTGACAACGATGTGAGCTCATGCAAATAAGCTCCTGTCAATACAAAGCTCTATTATTTGACATGCTCCTTGTCAAATAATCCTCTAATAATGCTGCAACATAATGGAATACTTCCCAGGTTGGAAGTGCTTCCAAATCATCATCAAAGATCAAGGAGATAATGCAATCTCCTCCTCCTGCAACGTCATGCAAAATATGAGAGAAAATCTGCTCTTTCTCTCCCAAAAACAAGCAAAGCAACAAGACATTTTGCTGCCTCCCCATACCTCCATCATACTGATCATGTGATGAAGACATAATGAATGATATGAGTATCATATAAACACCATGCATCCACACTCGATGCTGCTCAATGATGCAAGTATCCATCCTCTTACTCTTAAGAAGAGTGTTTGCCAAGTGATGAACAAACTCTTTCAAGAGCAACCAGCGCAGCCAAGCCTCCTGTTGCTCGGTATCATAAATATGCAAGTAGCTCCCCAGATCCTTGCTCATCAACCACATCGACTCAACCACTTGTGGATTATTTCTTCTTCTCTTCACCTTGGTACTCCTCCCATGAGGGCTACCATCCTCCCAAATCAGATTCCTGTCTTTGCACTTCATGGGATGTTGAAATGCAATCTTCTCAAGGATCAATGAGACCCTATCAAGATCCAAATAGGTGGTAGGAAAAAACCTCCCATCATGATGTGTATGGCTCAAGGGATGTCCAACACAAGCATGAAAGATGTTATCCATCCTAAGATGTCCTCCATCTTCTATCTGTTCTTGTGAGAAAAGAAGAAAAACATTGCACTCCATGGTGTGTTGAAGTGCACCTCCAATGAGATCTCTCCTTGAGACCTCCCTCTCATCCATAGTCTTCCAAAACCAATGAGGTCTTGGATATGAAAGTAGAAGTTCCTCTTTGAGCTGAGAGGAGCTCATTGAGAAAATGTCATCTTGAAGGGAGAAAGGGTTTCTTACTCCCAGATGTCTACCATCAATCTTCAAGGCTTCAAACCCCAACCTCCAATGCGATATGCAATCCAAAAAAGGCTCATGAAGATTATGGTTTGTGTCCTCCTTGAAATTTTTCATGTTGCATAGTGCAGTGCAACCAAGCTACTCTATGATAGCAATGGGATTTGACCCTTGGTCATCCAAAAGTAAACTTACACAATTTTCATTTGCTGCAACAAGAGATTGTGGAAATATTTTCATACCTTGATGTGCATTTGGAACTTCTTGTAGGGCTGCAAGAGTTACTTCCTCAAAAGTGTTGGCTGCCCCAACTGTTGATGCATGTAGCTTCCCTTCTATGAGTGTGACAACATTATCACAAGCCTCCTCAAGATGTGGTGTGATATTCTCTTCCTTTGCCCCTTCATCATCAAAAGTTTTGATTAACCCTTGGATGAACTTTGCAAAAGTTTTCACCCTTTAATGGTTCAAGTGGCTACTCCACCATACATAAGCTTCATCCTCCAGGTGCAGTGCTGAGATTTCAACAGCTTCTTTCTCTACTATAGGATGTATTAAGAAAAATGCCACCAACTTTCTCAGCCAATCTTTTGCATTAGATGACCCATCAAAGGTATACAACAGAAATCTATTTCCTTTGATTTATTTTCTACTACATGGTCTCTTCTCTTCCTTCAGTTGGATGAAATGAGGAAAATCTAGAGCCTCCTTGAAGCCTCTAGTTTGAGATCTATACTCAACAAGGTAATCACTTAGGATCTGATAGTCCAAGTGTCTTCCATGCTTAATGTCTTCTTCTTTATGAGAATAGGAAGTGCATGGTACTTCATCTTCTTCTTCTTCAATATTCTTGACCTCCTTGGAGAGGTCTCCTCTGCATCTGAACATAGATGAGAATAAAATCATCTTCTTCAACATTCTGATCTTCTTGGCGAAGACTCATAGGCTGAGCCAAGAAAGTTGCTCTGATACCACTATAATGTCCCTTTTTCAGGAAATGTCACAAGTCTATTCCAGAGATAGACTATGGGGTCATTTACTTGATTTGTCACAGAGGCTACCTGGCCCTTCACAGACTTTGTCTATAGATATGTGAAATTCCTTCCTCAGGAATTGCCCAAAGAATGGGACTGCAACAAATGTATGAACATAAAATAGATCAACATCATTATTTTAATATATGTGAGACAAGAATATGTATGAATAGCCAAGAATAATGTATAGTAGAAAAAGAGAGTACAAATCTTGAGGAAACAACCTCTCAAGAAAGGCAATGCAAGCCTCGACAATACATGTACATGAATATGAAAGAACACTGATATTTCTGCATAAACCCAGGCTATGAGGATGTAGTCTATGATAGAATGCTGCTTCAAAATTATTTCAATACATAAATATGACAATATATATCTCAAATACAATAGGGGAGAAAATATCTAACCCTTAGAAGCAATAATACATCAATCCTCCAAAGGATTGGTTGAAATATACAAAATGGCCAAAATGCGAGAGTAGCTAGGAAACTACTACAACTCAAATCTGGAACTCAATAGAGAACGCTTAATGTGATGAAATATCTTAAGTAAAACCTCTCCAATGGATCTCAAAAAGTGGAAGGCTGATCCTTACACTTGAGATCTCACCCTCCAATCAATCTGCAAAACCCTGCAGCAAATACACTATGAAAATAACGCAGTTACTGGAGAAAACTGCGCAGTAGGGGCAAGAATATGAGTTGGCCTAATGCCAAGATCTGAAAATAAGCTCTCAAGCTTCTAATATGATCCTCCAAAGGCAAGAAAGGCTCTCCCTCTGAAAAACAAGCAATGGAAGAGGTGTTGTGGAGTCTCCACTGCAACACCCTACAACACAGTATTATGCTGCTGCAACAATAACGTTGTCCTGGAGGAGATGCTTTGGCCTTGAGCCAAGAAATGTGGAGAATGAAGAACCAACCTTCAAGAGGCCTCTCAAGAAGGTGAGGAAATCCTAAACAGGAGTTCCCCGACAATTCTTGCTAAGCAGCAAAGAATGCTCAATGTCTGAATAGACATGAAACCATAAACATATGCATAAATAACAATGGCTCTCCTCCTGTCCATATATCGAAAATGAAGGCTCTCCATGGGCCCTACTTCGAATTAGGGTTTTCATTCATCTAGAAGCTTCCCTCCTACGTTGCCACCTTAGTGTTTTCCACCTCATAACCTGCGCTGGTTGACTTGGTCAAACCTATTTGCAAATATCTCCTTTCACACATGAGGGTGTGAAATCCGATTCCATGGCTGATCCCTTTCCACACTAGAGGGATTTTATTTATATTTTATTATCATTGGGCCTCCTTACCCAATTATTCATCTCCTAAATGAATTTATGCAAAAATTAATGTCCCAATTTATTCATGAAAAATTTGGGACATCACACAAGTCAAACTCGGGGTCTAGCAAGTCTGTAAGATGTTCAGGGATAGTTCTTGCTCTATGAATGGTCCTAAAAATAGTTGAGTTTCTAGTTTTAGAATTTTTCCACAAAATATTTTCTGGGTCATCAAAAATGTTTGGAGGATTTGGGTCTGGGTGAGATCTAGTACTGATCCTTTGTGAAGCCAAATTTTAAACCCAAGGTATAGAGAGGCTAAAATTTTGTGACTGTTTTTGGAAATTTGACCTCTCTTAATGTTTTTTGAACTCACATAGTGTGTGAATAGGCTTCTAAACTTCTCAAGGCTGATTTGACACAATCCTAAGGAAATCTAATAATACTAGTAAAGTTAAAAGGCCTACTAGAGGCTTGTAGAGTCGCCAGGTGGATATTTTTTGTTGTTTTAAGGATGCATGTTTATGGACCACCACCAATAATTGACAAAAACCAATCTAGGGATGCTTTGGGGTTTTCTGAGTTACTTTATGTATCCCTAAGGTTTCTATGAGTGTTCTACAACTGAGTCATCATTTCGCTAGGATGGTGAAACAACCAGATTCTACTCTTTGGCTAATAGTTTGAGTTATCTATGATTTGATAAGGTTTTCTGAAGTTTTAAGGAGTGCTTAGATTGTCACTAATATCAGAAATCCTCTCACCTTGATTTCCAATTGTGTTAGGCTATGAGTTGGTGATACATCAATAGATGTTGTGTAATAAGGGTTTCTAAAGTCCTAAGGAATACTTATATGGTTATTGAATCATAAGGTCCCACCGTGATCACCATTATGTTAGTGATGGTGATGAGGTGGAAATGAATCAATGGACATAGAATGTTTTAGCTTGTGACTTACTCAGAAGGTCCCACCGTGACCACCATTATGTTATGTTCTCGTGATTTTTTGGATTGGTGAGATCAAATGCACATGGTAACATCAGACCAGTCTTTGGATTCCTAGGACCTAGCCTTCCTGGACGTAGAGAGGGCTCTCTCTATTTGTGCAAAGGATGTGGACTTGTTTGCTTCTAGGGTTTTGATTTTAGGCTAGTTGTTAAGTTTAGGGTTTTGTTTGTTTGTTTTGATTGGGTAAGATGATCAAGCAGAATAGATGGAATGAGGAAATATTCAAGTCATTGGGCTATGGATTCTATAAAAGTCATGGAAAGTTCAAAAATGGATCAAGGATCATCACAGGGAAAATCTAGCATTGGTCAATGGATTTTCAAGGTTTATGGTAAATGAGATGGACATCAAGTTTGTGAACAAAGGTAGGGTAAAGGGAAATCAAGTATCCTTTATCATGTACCTTTTTAACAAGAAGGTATTCAAATAATTAAGCATAAAGAAGCAATCAATAGACAGGGCAAAATAGTAACTCTTTGATTCAACTTAAGAAAATAAGAATTCAAGAAAAACATTCCAATGAAATATAGAAGGCGAGAAACTCATTTAACTTCTAGTGATTTCACCTTCAAGGTTAGAAGACATCCAAGATACACATATAACTTTAATAAAAGAAGAGGGAACACCTAAACATCATTGATCATAGCTATGAATATCTTTGAAACAATTTTTCAAGCATGGACAAAGGTTATGATCGAAACATAGCCTCTCTGGAAAACCTAAACAATGGTACTTCAAAGAGAGACCTCAAAACATCTAAGATATCTAATATATTAGGCCATTCATGAGATAAAAAATCTTAGGGGTTCTAGAGAGAAATTAATAGTTCTCTAAAATGTCCTAGCAGAAGAAAACATAGAGGCAATGAAGAACAAACAGAGCTAAGGTGCCTTTGAAGAACATTTCTTAGTATAAATCCTTTGTTCTATTGCAACATAGAAAGATGGAAACATAATGAAACATGAGAGAACAATAACTGAAATAGAAGCACTTCACCATTAACCAAGCTCAGGGATCCTGCAAGCAAGCCTCCTCCATCAACAAGCAAAACAAGCCATTCACAAGCTCCACAACACCAAATTTATCTTCAACCTCCAAAAGACTATGTATTGCTAAAAAGAGTCATAAAATCCCAACATTTAAAATGAAGCCCTTATGCTCTATTTATCTAGTAAAGGAGGGAAAAAACCCTAGATAGGGTTGGAAAATGTCAAAATCACTCATAAATGTCATAAATGCCCAAGAGACCATGCAAGGCCCAAGGCACAAAATATCCCATGAAATAAATGCAAAAATAACTTCTAGCACCTAATTCTAGAGTGATTTGCTTCAAAAAACATTAAAATATCATTTTTCAATAAATGAGTGTTTTTTTTTGACTATTTGCCAAAAAGACACAGTGTTGTCTATAAGCGTAGCGCCCTCACAGGCAGAAAATAGGCCTACTTCAAACCAAGTTTTGGTGACCTTCCTGATGTTGGATTTTGCTCCGTGATGGCCCGTTGGAAAGCTTGCTGAGTCTAATTTCTAAATATAGCTTTTTTTTTCTGATTGAGCCCCTGTAACTTGTTTAAAAAATCTAAATTCCCAACACTTATCTGAGCGTAGTGGAAAGCCTGAAAATGAGGCAGAAAGGTAGAAAATGAGGTGTTTTTTGCCCTTTTGAGGGGTAAAAAATGCTCCAGATGCTCTAGAATTTGGTGAGCATAGTTTACTAGGCATGAGAAATCCAGAAATGTAAATTTATCCCTTTGAGGATGCCTGAGGAAAAAGCGTAGTGCCAGGGGTGTTGTGCTTATTGGCCTCCAAATTCACAAAAATAAAAAATTTGTCAAAATTTCTTCAAAATTGGTGTATGTCTCACTCCTGGGTTTGAGAGACCTGTAGAGAATATTGTGCCAAAATTCCAAGGTTAACTTTTCCTTTTGCCTCTTTTAGTGCCTGGATCTTGGTTTGTGCCTTCTTGAATTTAGCCCTTGCAACTTGGTTTCTCTGAGCATAATGTTTAGTAATCCTCCCTTGGAGATCAAGATCCTGATTTTCCTTCTTCAACTTAGCCTCCAAGTGTATGTTGGCTCTTTCCAACTAAGGCTCCCGATCATGTGCTATCTCCATGGCTAACAGCTCATCTAGGGGGATTTTTTATGCTAGGGCTGCTTCTTGTTCTCTTTGCTTTTCCAATTCCTTCTTCAACCCCATGGTTCTAGGCCTCCTCCTAGATTGTCCTTCCTCATCCTCACTCTCTTCATAAGTGCCCATGAACTCTTCTAGTTTCACCTATGCCCTTTGGGCTTCTTTCCGGGCCTTGATGGCTCTATCTTCATAAATTGCAATTTGTACTCCTAGCTGCCTGTTCTCCAATTCAAGGGCATCATTTACACTTTTTGCCTTATTTAGATTGGCTTGCAGGTCTTCAATGAGTGAATTTTTGTTTTGGATGAGAAAGTTTTAGATTCTTGCTTCATTCTCCTCATCACTGTCTACCTGAATGATTTCAAACTCCCTTTCCACCTCATGATCTTCTTCTTCTTCTTTTAATTTTTGTTTGCCTTTGTCTAGTGGCTGAGTTGAGGTGGATGGCATGGTACCTTACCTTTTGGTGGTATAAAATACAAGCCTTGGCCCTCTTTGATAGGTTAATGAAAGAGGTGTTATTGTGTTCTTGTTGTTGTCTTCCTCATGGCTGTGATCCTTGTTGCTGTCATCAAAATCTTAATTTTTCTCTTCATTGCAGCTGCTTTCTTTTTCACTGTTGTGATCATAATTTGGAATATCAGCCCCTTCACCTTTTTCACTGTCATCATGACTGTCATGACTTTTTTCATGACTGTCATGATTGTCTTCCTCCTTGCTGTCTTCTCCATCATTGAGGCTTGCTTCTTGGGTGTCATTGCTGCCTTTATTTTTTGAATTTTCCTGACTGTCATCATCTTTATCATTGTCATCCTCTTCCATATCTTCTGCATTGTCCTCATCTTCCTCTGTTTCCATGTCCTCTACCTCTTTGTCACTGTTTTTCTCACTTTTTTTCTCATTGATTTGCTCACTGTCCTTCTCTTCATTCTCTGCCTCTGTCTCTTCTTCACTTTCTGTTTCTCCCTTTTCATCATTTTCTGTCTCTACATCATCATTTCCCTCTTCATTATTTTCTATCTCTCCCTCATCATTTTCCTCTTCATTCTCTGCCTCTGTGTCCTTTGTTTTATTGCTGACCTCCTCTTCATCATCTGCCTCTATTTCTCCTATTTTATTGCTGACCTCCTCTTCATCATCTGCCTCTATTTATTCATCATTTGTCTCTTCATTTTCATCATCATCATCATCCTCTTTTTCCATGTCTTCTACCTCTTGTGGGCTCAAAGCATTATCACCCTCTTTTTCCATGTCTTCTACCTCTTGTGGGCTCAAAGCATCATCACCCTCATCTTCACTTGATTCTTCATTGCAAATTCCTTCTTCATTTGATGCATCAAGAGAAGGGGAGGAAGGGAGGTTTCCTTGAGGAGGTGATATGTGTGTAGAGGATGATGTATGGTCAGTAGGAGGTGAGGAAGGAGTAGATGGAGGAGTATGAGATGATGAGGGCAAGTTTGGTTGATGATGGAGCTGTGGGCTTGTAAATATCTCATGAGCTATGAACACATCCCAATGAATGCCTTTTGTTCCAGTTGATGTAATACCACCATCTTGATCAAGGAGTGGTGGAATAAACTATGCATTTGTTGGGTATAGGTCCTCCTCCGGACAACATATTACATCTTGTTAGTGCTTCTATACAAGTAGTAAGGAAAATGAAGAATTTTAATCCTTGTGAAATTCATGAGGAGTCTAACATGGTAGGAATAAAGTCTGGAGTACCTCCCTTCATAGGTAAAGTACTTCATGATAACCCTCATCAAGGGTGCAAACCTCTGTTTTAGGTGTGAGAAAGGGAAGATATCCCTGTAGCCTACTCTGTACCTAATTTTCACAAATGGCTCATAATGGTTCATGTCCAACCTTGCCTTCTTGAACCATTTCTCACCAACAGCAGGTATAACTGTAGCATTAGAGATGGAATCTATTGATAGTTAAAAATCCACCCCTACAAGACTTACTTGTTCATTATGTAGGTTGAGGACAAACAAACCTTGTAAGCTTCGGGTGGTGCTGCACTTGTTTGACTTTCTCACAAAACTGGAAACATCCCACATTCTGAAAACAAGTGTTAATCATGGGAGATGAAGTGATATCCACTGTGCTCTGGGGTTCGAACCTATTTACCTTCCCTACCTTGTGCTTTGGCCTTATAGGCATTTCGCCTCCTTCACTGTTGACATTGTCTTCTGCTCTTGACATGGTGATAAGGGTTGTTTTGGACAAACTTAGGTTTGCTTGTGACACTTAGGCAGGAAGAGTGAAATGGAAATGATGGTGAGGGCGGCTTTTTCAAATGAGTGATATGGAGATGGATTTATGACTCAGTTCTTTGAGCTTGATGAGGCTTGACTTGAGCTAAAGTGTAACTACCCTAGTTCAGACTTCTTCAAATGAAAATTACTTGTTTGGGGGTCAAGACATAGGTTTATTTTCTATGAAGACCTAGGGCTTGCAAGGACTAGGGTTTAATCATTCCTTTAACCATTAAATCACCAAAAACACCTAAGGATGAGGGAAAGAAGGCTACCTACCAGTTTCAGCTTGCTTGCAGGTCTTGAAGGCAAGGTGGAGTAGCTTTCCTTGAGCTATTGGAAAGTTTTTGGGATTTGGAGGACTTTCTGCATAAGCGTGGCGCTGGGCAGGAAACTGGGCAAGTTGGTCCCCCTGCGCACAGTGCTCCACGCCTCATGTAGCCCTACCAATGTCTGGGCACAGCGCCGGGCCTGTCGGGTCGCCCTTTGCATGTAGCATCGGGCTGAAAAATCGAGTGAGTCAGGCCTGGGCATGTCGGGTTTTCCTGTGCATAGCGTCGGGCTATAAATGCAGCGCCTCCCGATATACGCACAATGCAGTAGAGAAATTTTTTTGAGGACCTCTCTACCCGCAGCGCTGGGGCCTGTGAGCATAGTGCCAGGTTCTAAGCGCAGCGCCAGTGACTTTGCCCAGAATTTCTCAAAAACTCAGAATTTTCTCCTGGAAGCTCTTTTCTCTCCTTGCAAATGACAAATGATCTAAACTGGTAATTGAGATGCATTTATACCCTTGAAAAAGAAATTAAAATCAGAAACCCACCTTTGCTATGGTTTTGTCACTTTATCATTTTGACTGATATCTTTTTGGCCCATTTTTGCATGTGATTTGAAAACTTTTGAAAGTAGCTCTTCTTCCTTTGGTGATGGCTTGCTCGAGAAATGAAGAGGTTCCTTTTAACTTGAGGGTTTTGGCATTGTCACACCTTTTTATGTTTGCACTAAGAAACTGAAAATAATGTTTTTTATCCTTTTTTACTGATTTTGACAGTGATATATCCATTTTGAAAAAGACTATAAATCATGTATGTTATGCCTCCTTTTAGCCACTTCTAATTTGTTGCAGGCACCATGACTTCATTTATAACTTCTAGAAACCTTCAATTTATTCTTGGTTGTGTTGGTGTGCCTCTACCCTTATGGTTTTCTGCATGGGATATTTGCTTAGCACACTGCTGGTCCAATCAACCCTAAAAACCCTGATTTTACTTGAAAATAGATATGCTTCCTCCTTTATTAGCTTGTGTGTACCTTTAATGAGAAGCAAGCCTCTTACCTTACCTAATTTTTTGTTGATATCCACCTTGACACTCCTACAAAATTGTCAATCTTAGACAGTTGTTATTTGCAGTTTTTGAACTTGATTAAGGAGGTCTTCTTTGAAATTTTTCCTGATCTGTCTTAGAACAACAGATGTTGACCTATTGTCCATCCTTCAAACCATGAAAACCCTAATGACCTAGTGGAAGACTCTTTAGAATTTTCCTTTGACTGAAAGCTTGGCTTAGGGTCCTCAAGTATGAAAACAGATTTTTTGATAATTTGATGTATTGAAGATCTAAAATCCAATATACTTGATTTATCTAAAGAGCCTATAGAGATAGTTTTGAGACCTTCAATGCTTGAGGAATTTGATGAACATCGGAAAGAGTAGGTTGTTTGGAAATCCTAGATGGAAAGTGGAAGGGTTAAGCATAGGAAAAATAGAGTATTGAGGTCATGGGTGTGAAAATGGGACAGAGATGAGTGTCATAAGTCCATGAGGGATATTTTAGGAGTGGTATGATAATTAGGGAATGGCATAGTAATGAGATAGTGAAAAAATTATCCTAAGGATAATGAAGGCAGTGAGATTTCTAAAGCTCACAATATTCATGAATTTATTTTTCTTAGATATAGGATAAGCATTTAGTCATCTACAAAAAGAAAAAATTACTAATGACTAACAGTGGCTCCACTTGGGGAGGGAAGCTCCTTTTCAGGAGGTGTCCAGAATTACAGATCTCTCGTTTTATGAAGACCAATGCCTCATCCATTCGGCAGATTTTTCTTCTTTTCATTTGCTGATGTTTCTTTTGAATTTATGATCTCAAGAATCTAAAAAATATGATTACTTCAACTTCATCTCTACCTACCCATCATACATTAGTCTAGCATTTTTTCTTCCTTGGGTGCACTTAAGCTAGCAAACCCTTGACATTTTTTAATTTTAAAAACAAAAAAAAACTATCTACTTCTACCCTTATCACTTACAAGAGTTCAAATTATGCTAGTGAACTCTTTTTATTCTCTACCTAGACTAACTGACTGTCAAGATTAAGTTGTATTACAGACTTCATTCTCTAATATATTGACATCAAATTGAAAACATGGCTCGAATCAGGATTAAGAAATATGTTTCACCATGGGCTGTGGCATTAGAAAAAGCTGCACACAGACATTATTTTTGTACAAACAAAGCTAGAAAGTATGAGGGAAAGTGCTATAAAAAAGGTGGCGAAATGTTACAACCTAAAGGGAAACGGAGGGGACCCTAAAGGAGGACAAAAAAAAATTGAAAAGAGGTGTTTTGGATGGATCAATAACTGATATAAAATGGATTTGAAAGTATGTGTTCAGATCTGAAAAATGGTTGAACACGCTGAAATCTCCGAAGACCTGCTTCAGCTAAACTCCTCCTAAAATGGTGGAAGCGTAATGAAACACTAAGGGTTTTGGTTCCTACTTCGACAAGTAAAACTAAGCAAGTACTGGTCCAATATGGGTGGAGAGGGAGGTCAGACAGCCCTAAATAGTAGCCCAAACAAACCCAGAAAAGTTCTTGCAAAAAGTACAGGTCGCAGGTTCTGACCTATTTTTAGTTGAGGTCCCAGGTTTGGGATTTTTTTCTGCGTCCTGAAGGTTGAGGTCGTAGGTTTTGGCCCAAAAAAGTGCGACCTGCACTTCTGGCTGTCTCAAGAGAATATTTCATAAATAAAAATCTTTCTTTGTTGTGGCTGATACCTGTTACCTGCGCAATAGGCCCAGAAACACATGGAATTAAGAATTTTTACTGTTTTAGGGTTTTAAAAGTTAAAAACAACATCAAGAAATGAAAAATAAGAATTTGAAGAAAAAAAATAGGGGTTGAAGTAGCTGGTCATGCAGGGATATGAAAAATGACAGTGGTCGTAATTATAAACCCTTGAGGAGTCATTAGTTGTTAGTGTGAATTCTAATCGCAAGCGTATGAAAAAAGCTCACTTTAGCTATGCATAAAAAACAACCCTAAGATCAAAGATGGCTGTCAATTTCCTTAGATCTACAGTTAGTGATCAGACTAAATGCTACATAAATCCAGATCTATGTAGTTAAAGACATTAAACAACAAATAATAAGCAAGAGTTTCTCCATGTATCCAACGAAGAAGACAAGAATTTTTTAAAGAATTTTTTTATTATGACACCTGGGAAGGGAACATAGAAAGATGTTACCAGTCCCCCTCAATGTGATGGGTAATTGTATGTCCTCAACACTTCATATCTAAGATCTCTCTCTCTTGATGGTGTAGAAAACCTAGACAAAAATGGATCTCAAGGGGAGTTCACAAGAAAAAAAGTAGAAAAATATGACAATGATGGAGGATCAAAGTCAAACCAAAAGTACAGATCCATAGCGATCTTTAGGCAACAAAAGGTAGTGAATGAATGGAAAAAACCTTCTATTTATAACAAAATATTGAGTTAATCTAGATATTTGTGCATAATTAAAATATTCTTAACCAAATCTAGATCCAAATTTTATGGACTATTTTATTATTTTTGTTGGAGGGAAAAAGAATTTGAATTTGGTCAAATCACTTTATTTGTAAATAATAATAAATAAATGATTTATTTATTATTTTAAAAATTTGGTTGAGGAATAATTAAATAAATAATGATTTATGTAATTATTTATAAATGATTTAGTCAAATTTAACAAGGAATATTATATAAATAATGTTTAAAATAATTATTCCCAGAAAACAATAAGATAAGTAATGATTTATCTAATTAATTTTCCTTTTTTGGGTTAAATATGACCAAGAATAATAATTATATTGTGGTTTAATTAATTATCCCTTGAGGAAAATCAAACAAATAAGGATTTATTCAATTATTCTTCATGGGGTTCCCTGTTTAGACCATAAAAAACTTAATAAATTATGGATTACTAAGTTATTTTTCATAGTGAAAGAAATTTTACTTGGATAAAATTGGTCTTACATGGTGTACTTTGGTCCATCTAATAGTTACAGGTTAGATTACCAAAAATTGGTGTAACATTTATAACCCTCTTCTCTTCCTAGTGGCCAAGTATTTAACATAGTCTGATATCTATCTAGGGCCAATTTTTTTGCATCATTAACCCTCATGTAGTGATAAGGTTTGAACCTTATAGTATCTCATTGAAAATATACACATGGTTAGACCCACATGTGTTAGTAATGGGAACTGATATGACATCCTCTCAATAGCAAGATGGTAAACTTGCAAGAGGCATAAATTCCTCATATGAGCCGTAGTTAAGGGGATTTTTTATTTTGTGGAAAGGTATCAACGCGCTTGATGGGTTGTAAGCTATGCTCACAAATTTTTGATCCCAAAAAATATTTTTTGATGACTTAACATAGCTCTATAATATTTTGGACCCAAATTTCCAAACTAGAATTTTCCACTAAAATGGACCTATAATAAAATTCTTACAACTTTTCCAATAAAAAGGAACCAATATAGATGAAAAATTACATAGTGATCCATTCCAAATAACCATGGGTTCAAGTCCATCAATGTCTCTATAATAAAAAAAATCTTTTTGAGAATGGTGACTTGGTATCTTGTACAATATCAAGGTGATAGATCATAGGTTGGGTGATAGGTACAAATATAATTATAAGATTAGGTATTAGATGATAGGTTATTTATGAATTCCCTAGGGTATATACCAAAGAAATTGTGGAGGTCAAAATCTAGATGGAAAATTCCAAAACAAAACTAGCTTTCCAACACAAAACTCTTTATAGGTCAATTGATTGACTTAAAATGAACTCACTTTCTTCCCAAAGGAGAGACAAGCATGAAATATTATTTTATTATTAAATTGTAAAGTGGAATATTTCATTTAGAAACTCAATTGAATTTAATTGAAATTTCCTAACCAATGGAAAGACATGTATCGAGGCTAACTTTTTCAGTGCCTTTAATGAGACTAAACTTTATCAATTAAAAGTTCATTTTCATTTCTTTCCCATAAGGAGATATGTATGAACACCCATTTTCTTATTACCTTATAGGCAAAGAGTCTTTACTAACTTGAGATGTAATGCATTTCCATTTCCTTCCTAATGAATAGATAGGTATGAATGCCATTTTTTTTTAGTGTCTTTCAAATAAATACCTTAAATAGAATTAGGAAACATGCATAGTTATTCCCTTTTAATTAAATTAAAATTATGAAAGCCAATTTTATTAGTACCATTAGAAAAATAATCTCAATTTCATTTAACTAGAACACACTATCATTTCAATCCCAATGGAGGGACACCTATGAAGGAGGTCAATTCTCTTAATGGGTTCCTAAACAATCCTTGTCAACTTAGAGGCAAAGATTTCATATTACAAAATGACCTTCTAAAGAGGCTAAGGCATTGCACTCTAGTTCAATATAATTGGAGCTTTTAATGGGTTTAGGTACAATTTACTAATTAAACCTCTAACAGGTAAGGTCAAGTTTTTAAGGTGGTGAGTGTTGGCTATGGGTTATATTATTTCCACGACTAATCATGCGCGAGGAGGTGATAGCCCCCCCTGTCAAGGCCCGGGGCAGTGCCCCGAATTTTTTTTTTTTGTCCTTATTTTCCGATGGGCAGATCCGCCCATGGTTTTGTGCATGGGTTTGCACATGGTTTTGGGGTACGATGGTTTTCGGCCCCTGGTATTTTGTAGATCCGGTCAAGGGAACTATGGTTATGTTCTAATCCAGGGTTAATGGATTGGGGTTTATGTATGCTTCGGCATGTATATATATGTGTTGTAACACTAAAACGAATATAATGAAAAATCAAGCTGGTCGTTCCGATTTGGGATCCAGGGGAAAATCTCTGTGTTTATCTATTTTATGTTTTATGCTCTCGCTACTTTTTATTTTTTGTCTTTAAGATTCGTTTGTAGATAATTTATGTACAGGGTTAGAACCTACATTTGGTATCGGAGCAGTTTCGGCTTCAAGGGGACGCCTTTGCTGCTGAGGGGTTTTTTGCTTGGGCCTGAGGTAGATCCTGTTCAGTGGGAGATCTGCGGGATCAATTCTTGCGGTGAAAGAAGATGGCGAGCGGCGGGAAGATAGAGATTGAGAAATTTAATGGTCAGAGTTTTGAGTTGTGGAAGCTCAAGATGGAGGATCTGCTGGTGGATAAAGATCAGTGGATCATGGTAGATCCGGGTACTAAACCAATGGAAATGTTAAATGAAGACTGGAATAAGCTGGATGGGAAGGCAAAGAGCACAATACGATTGTGTGTGTCATATTCAGTATTGTTGAATGTATCTGGGGAAGCTACTGTGAAGACCTTGTGGGACAAGCTAAGGATTTTGTACCAATGTAATTCTCTGGTGAATAAATTGTTCCTGCGGAAAAAGCTGTATATCCTGAGGATGAAGGATGGAGACTCGGTGACAAAGCATTTGAACGCCTTCAATACTGTGGTAAGTCAGTTGTCATCTGTTGATATTAAAATCTCATATGAAGATAAGTGCATTAGTTTGTTGTGTTCTCTACCAAACTCGTGGGACAATCTGGTTATTGCAATAGGTAGCAATACAACTACCTTGAATTTTGATGACATTGTCTCAGCCTTGTTGTCGGAGGAAATGAGAGGGAGAAATATGGAGGGTCAGAATGGAGATGCCCTATCTGTACGAGGAAGGTCCCAGAACAGAAACACGAATAAGGTTTTGAGTGGGAGATTTAAATCTAGAGGGAGATCTAAATCTCCTGGAAAGTTTGTAAAGGTGTGATGGAAATGTAGAAAGGAAGGGCACTACAAAAAGGATTGCAGATCTAAATCTCTTGAGAAAGGAAAGGGATATGATGATGCTCCTTATGTAGAGGAAAAAACCACCTCGGATGAAGGTGGGGATGTGTATTTGGCTTCTTCTTCAAATACACATGTAGATCATGAGTCATGGTTGATTGACTCAGGTGCATCCTTTCACTTCACTCCCCATAGGGAGTGGTTCTGCGAGTATGAGAAATATGATGGCGGTGATGTCTTCTTAGGTGATGATAAGAAGGCCAAAATCGTCGGACGTGGAAAATTCAAGCTGAAGCTGCAAGGTGGAAGGATTAGTACACTTCCTGGTGTTCTGCACATTCCTGCATTGGCCAGAAATCTAATTTCTATAAGCAAGATCGATGATGCAGGTGTAAAAACAGTGTTCGAGAAAGATACCTGTAAGATGGTTTGGGGAGCACTGGTATTAATGCAGGGAGTTCGGATTGGAACGTTATACAAGCTTCAGGGCAGCACTGTTATTTCTGGGTGCAATAGTTCTGTGGTTCCCGAAAGTGGAGCGGAAAGCCTAGCGGTCTCTGGAGAAAAGACCATGCTATGGCATCAAAGGCTTGGACATATTGGAAAGAAGGGCCTTCAGATACTACATGGAAATGGTATAGTAGAAGGTATGTCTAATAGCTCTCTGGATTTCGATTTCTGTGAAAATTGTGTATATGGGAAGAAGAATCGGGTGAGTTTTCCTTCTGGTGCTAAGAGGGCGAACAAGATATTAGAGCTTGTGCACAGTGATGTGTTTGGACCTCGTGCTCTGCCCATCACTGGGTAAGTCTGTGTACTATGTTTCATTCATAGATGACTTCTCAAGGAATACATGGATATATTTCTTGAGGAATAAATCTGAAGTCTTTGACAGATTTAAACAATTTAAGACTCTGGTGGAAAACTAGACAGAGAAGAAGATAAAGGTGTCGATGGCAGATAATGGTGGGGAGTTCTGCAAGAAGGAATTTGAAGAGTTTTGTAAGAAGTGTGGTATATCATGGAAGAAGACCACTCCATACACACCTCAGCAAAATGGAGTTGCAGAAAGAATGAACAGAACGCTGATGGAAAAAGAAAGAAGCATGCTCAGTAGTACCGAGTTAGGACAAGAATTCTAGGCAGAGGCAGTGGATACTACATGTTACTTGGTTAATAGATCACCTTCATCAGCGTTGGAGGATAAGACTCCAAATGAGGTATGGACTAGTAAGAAACCCTCTCTTTCACATATGAGGGTATTTGGATGTGATGCATATGTACATGTTCCAAAGGAGAAAAGGACCAAGTTGGATAATAAATTTGAAAGGTGCATCTTTATTGGGTATAAGGATGGTTTAAAGGGTTACAATATTTGGAACCCAAAAACAAAGAAGGTTGTGTACAGCCAAGATGTGGTGTTTAGAGAGGTGAAATATGTTGTTAAACATGAAGTCCTACCAAAGGAACCTAAGAAGATAGAGTTTGAGCTAAAGGAGGATGAATCAGACTCTACAACAGAAGAAGACTCAGAAGAGGAAGAGCCACAAACTCCAGCTGTGAGAAGATCAGCTCGGGAAAGAAGACAACTAGAAAGGTATAGTCCATTTGATTTTTGTTAAAATTTTGCTTCAACTATAACTGATGATGATCCCAGAACTGTCAGGGAGGCAGTAGATTCAGAGGATGGAAAACTCTTGAAGGAGGCCATGGTTGATGAAATGGCATCCTTGCATAAAAATGGGGCATGGGATTTGGTGGAGTTGTCGGCTGGAAGGAAGCCCATCAGGAGAAAATGGGTGTTTAAGAAGAAGATGAATGTAGAAGGCAAGGTGGAGAAATACAAAGCTCGATTGGTAGCAGCATGTTGGCTCCATGCCTTAGAATTGATTTTGGGTGATATTTCTTTTTCTCCCGTCGGCCAAAGTTGCTTCGCTAGATTACTTTTATCCGTTGTCACGGAGACGGATTTTGGAGGTAGCAGTCAGATGATGTGAGGACATGATTATCGTTCGGGATCTCATTGGGAAGAGGAAATCTACATGAAGCAACTTGAAGGTTTTATGGTGAAGGGTAAGAAAGAACTGGTATGCAGGTTGAAGAAGTCTCTGTATGGGTTAAAACAGTCACCAAGGATGTGGTATCAGAAATTTGATACCTATATACGGGGACTTGGCTTCACCAGAAGCAAGGAGGATCACTGTGTCTATTTTAAATTAATTGGTGACCGTGTTATTTATTTGGTCTTGTATGTGGATGATATGTTGTTGATTGGAAATGACAAAGAAATTATCCAAGATTTAAAGACCCAACTGTTCTCCAAATTCGACATGAAGGATCTTGGTGCTGCAAACTATATTTTGGGCATGGAAATTAAGAGAGATCGAGCAAAGAGGAAGCTCTGGTTAAACCAGAGGAAGTATGTCGAGACTATATTGCAGAGGTTCAATATGCAGGATAGTAAGCCGGTGAATGTTCCTATTCCTGTAGGTACAACATCGTTCGTTTTGAAGGTAGTATACCAAGACATGTATGAAGAGGAGGATATGTCTCGTGTTCCATATGCAAGTGCAGTGGGTAGCCTGATGTATGCAAGGTTTGTACTTGTAATGTTCCAAATTTTTCTTCAATAAATTGGAACATTAATTTTTTGTCTAAATTCATTTAGGAGATTAATAATTGGGTGAGGAGGCCCAATAAAAATAAAAACATAAATAAAATCCCTCTAGTATGAAAAGAGATCAGCCATGGAACAAGATTTCACACCCTCATGTGTGAAAGGAGATATTTGCAAAGAGGTTTTACCAAGTCAACTGCCAAGAGATGAGGTGAGTTACCCAGCATGGAGGGAAGCTTCACAGAAGGGAAACCGAGTCTGTGCGAGGGCCCATGGAGAGCCTTCATTTTCTATATATGGAGAGGAGGAGAGCCATTTCCATTCATGCATATGTTTATGATTTCATGTCTATTCATACATTGAGCATTCTTTACTGTTTAGCAAGAATTTCCAGGAAACTCCTGTTTAGGATTTCCTCACCTTCTTGAGAGGCCTCTTGAAGGTTGGTTCTTCATTCTCCACATTCCTTGGCTCAAGGCCAAAGCATCCTCCTCCAGGACAGCGTTATTGTTGCAGCAACATAATACTGTGTTGTAGGGTGTGCAGTGGAGACTCCACAACACCTCTTCCATTGCTTATTTTTCAGAGGGAGAGTCTTTCCTTTCTTTGGGAGATTAGATTGGAAGCTTGAGAGCTGATTTGCAGATATTGGCACTTGGCCATAGTGTTCTATTCCACTCACTGCGTTGTCCCTCTTAGTGACTGCGTTATTTTCATGGTGTATCTGCAATGAGGGTTTGCAAATTGATTGGAGGGTGAGATCTCAAGTGTAAATATTAGCCTTCCACTTTGGAGATCCATTGGAGAGGGTTTACTTCAGTTTTCTCATCTTCTTTAGCCTTCTCTATTGAGTTCCAAATTTGAGTTGCAGCAGCTGCCCAACAACTCCAGAATTTTTGCCATTTTGTATATTTCAGCCAATCCTTTGGAGGATTGATGTATTTTTGTTTCTAAGGGTTAGAGCTTTGCTCCCCTATTTTATTTGAGCCATATATTGTCATATTCATGTATTGATATCGTTTTGTAGTAGTATTCTATCATAGACTACGTCCTCATAGCCTGGGTTTATGTAGAAATAGCAGTGTTCTTCCATTTCCATGTACATGTATAGTTGAGGCTTGCATTGCCTTTCTTGAGAGGTTGTTTCCTCAAGAAATTGTACTCTTTTACTACTATAACATTATTCTTGGCTATTCATACATCTTCTTGTCTCACAACTCATTGAATAAAATTGTCTCTTCATGGTATGCTCATGTTTCTGTTTGCATATTGCTGTAGCTCACTTTTGAGTGGGATTCTTCAAGAAGCTCTATAGAAAGAGTCTAAAAAGGGCCAGATAGCCTCTGGATCTCACACTTCCTTGAGAAGGTGACACATCCGGTAAATTCGCCTTCAGTCAATCTATGGAATAGATTATTGATTGCTGACATTCCCAAAAAAGGAACATTATAGTGGTATCAAAGCAACTTTCTTGGCTCAGCCTGTGAGTCTTCGCCAAGAAGATCAGAATGTTGAAGAAGATGATTTTATTCTCATCTATGTTCAGATCTAGAGGAGACCTCTCCAAGGAGGTCAAGAAGATTGAAGAAGAAGAAGAGGAAGTACCATGCACTTCCTATTCTCATCAAGAAGAAGACATTGAGCATGGAAGACACTTGGATTATCAGATTCTAAGTGATTACCTTGTTGAGTATAGATCTCAAACTAGAGGCTTCAAGGAGACTCTATATTTTCCTCATTTCATCCATCTGAAGGAAGAGAAGAGACCATATAGCAGAAGAGAAATCAAAGGCAATAGATTTCTGTTGTCTACCTATGATGGGTCATCTACTGCGAGAACTTGGATGAGAAAGTTGGAGGCTTTTTTCTTACTACATCCTGTAGTAGAGAAAGAAGCTGTTGAAATCTCAGCGCTGCACTTGAAGGGTGAAGCCTATGTTTGGTGGTACAGCCACTTGAGCCATGCAAGGGTGAATAATTTTGAAGAGTTCACTCAAGGGTTGATCAAGACCTTTGATGATGAAGGGAAAAAGAAAGAAAAGATCACACCACATCTTGAGGAGGCTTGTGATAACGCTATCACACTGATGGAGGAGCAGCCACATGCATCAACAGTTGGGGCAGCCAACACTTTTGAGGATGGAACTCTTGCAGCCCTACAAGAAGTTTCAAATGCACATCAAGGTATGAAAATATTTCCACATTCCATTGTTGCAGCAAATTCTTTTGATCAATGTGGAGATTTACTTTTACATGACCAAGGGTAAAATCACATTGCTATTATGGAGCAGCTTGGTTGCACTGCGTTGTGCAACATGGAAACACTCGAGAAGGAATCAAACCATCATTCTCATGAGCCATTGTTGGGTTTTACATCACATTGGAGGTTGGGGTTTGAAGCTTTGAAGATTGATGGTAGACATCTTGGAGTAAGAAACCCTTTCTCCCTTCAAGATGACATTTTCTCAATGAGCTCCTCTCATCTCAAAGAGGAACTTATAATTTCAGATCCAAGACGTCATTGGTTTTGGAAGACTATTGATAAGGGGGAGGTCTCAAGGAGAGATCTCATTGGAGGTGCACTTCAACACACCATGGAGTGCAATGCTTTTCTTCCTTTCTCACAAGAACAGATAGAAGATGGAGGACATCTTAGGATGGATAACATCTATCATGCTTGTGTTTGACATCCATTGAGCCATACAGATCATGATGGGAGGTTTTTTCCTACCACCTATTTGGGTCTTGATAGGGTCTCATTGATCCTTGAGAAGTTTTCATTTCAAAATCCCATGAAGTGCAAAGATGGGAGTATGATTTGGGAGGTTGGTAGCCCTCATGGGAGGAGTACCAAGATGAAGAGAATAATGAAGCATCCACAAGTGGTTGATTGGATGTAGTTGATGAGCAAGGAGCCAGGAGGCTACTTGCAAATTTATGATACTAGGCAGCAAGAGGCTTGGCTGCGCTGGTTTCTCTTGAAAGAGTTTGGCCATCACTTGGCAAACACTCTTCCTAAGAGTAAGAGGATGGATACTTGCATCATTGAGCAGCATAGAGTATGGATGCATGGTGTTGATATGATACTCATATCATTCATTATGTCTTCATCACATGATCAGTATGATGGAGATATGGGGAGGCAACAAAATGTCTTGTTGCTTTGCTTGTTTCTGGGAGAGCAAGAGCAGATTTGCTCTCACATTTTGTATGATGTTGCAGGAGGAGGATATGGCATTATCTCCTTGATATTTGATGATGGCTTGGAAGCACTTCCAACTTGGGAGGTATTCTATATTTGTTGCAACATTATTAGAGGAGTCTTTGACAAGGAGCATGTCAAAGAACAGAGCTTTGTATTGACAAGAGCTTATTTACATCAGCTAACATCGTTGTCACTTGGGAGCAGAGACTTATGGATGAAATGTGCCCAGTGGAAGTGTGGTGGATCCATAACCCATAGGTCCTAGGATCATTTCATATTTTTTTCACTTGATGAGAAAAGAGGAGGTAATGATGATAGAGACATCTATCACTATGGCATATTCTTCTTAACTTGGATTTCCAAGCATGAGGAGGATTATCTTCTTGCAACACATGGTTCATTCTTCTTCATAGCATGCCAAAACACTATGGAGGACTCATTTATGGACCCATGTACCATCTTACTTCCAGCATATGGTGAGAAGTTTGTATATACATTCTTTAATTTGCACACTCTTACCATTCTTATGTAGTGCATTGCTTCACAAGAGGGCAAGCTTGTCACATTGCTCCATGAGTTTTATTGAGCCAATCTACATGATGGAGGCAACCATCTCTTTTGTGGCCTTGGGAAAATGTTTAATATTCACATGTATGTTCATTTTCTGCACTATAACATGTATCATATGAAGGTATGCATGATTAACCATGTATAAAGAAACATTTTGCCTTGTACTTTCCTCGAGCAGCAACTTGTAAAACTGTGGTGTACTTGTTTGGGAAGATATTGGTACCTTCTTGCATCACTTGAAACCTTCAAAATTCTCTTCATTTTATTGCTGATCATGACTTCATACTCTGATATAGATCAGATTTGTAAAGGGGGCATGATTATGAGAGAGGCACATGAGTTGGATGTGTCTTTGAGTGGGAAAAATTCTCACAATTTCTGCACTACATGTTCTAATGGGAGCATGGGAGGAGATATGGCCACCATAGCCAAATGTTTGTTCAATTTTGAGGTGGGCCATGAGATTGATATTCATCCATTGTACAGCCATGGGCAAGTGCTTGATCATGTATTGTTGTTACATTCAGCCATTTACTATCCTTTAGTAGATGTGATGAATCATGTACATTGCTTTCCATGTAATTTTCTGAAGTTGCAGTGGATGGAACTGTGTTGTATCCTTGTGAGATATTGTTTGCATCATGTATCATCATGTAAAACCTTCAGCAAAATTCTCATTAGGATATTCCATGATGACCATGTCCTATTATTCATGGATAGATTGTTTTGGGCCAACTTGTTCTTCATTGTTGGAGGAGCATTATTTGGAGGATTGTTCTTCACTTTGCCATTTGATGGAAATAATTTTGCAGCCCAGGATCAACACACACTCTACACTTGTCATAAGTGGAGATAAGGACAGCATGGGGTGAGCTATGATGCTTTCCAAGTTCTGATTTTCAGCCCACCTTCATTTCTGTAGCTTGAGGTGGAAGGAGATTTTCAGGAGTTTCCATGTTGGGAGGTGACTCATTTTGTTTGGATGATTTCTTGAGGATGGAGGATCCACAGGAGGAAGATGTTCTTCATCACATTTCAAACTCCATGCCTTGAGTGGAGACTTTCTAGTTCTATCCTTGCAGTTGCTTGGGGACAAGCAACATTTGGGAGGGGAGGACTGTAATGTTCCAAATTTTTCTTCCATAAATTGGAACATTAATTTTTGTCTAAATTCATTTAGGAGATGAATAATTGGGTAAGGAGACCCAATGACAATAAAAACATAAATAAAATCCCTCTATTATGGAAAGGGATCAGCCATGGAACCAGATTTCACACCCTCATGTGTGAAAGGAGATATTTGCAAAGAGGCTTGACCAAGTCAACCAGCGCAGGAGATGAGGTGGAAAGCACTACATGGAGGGAAGCTTCTAGAGGAAGGGAAATCATAATTAGAAGTAGGGCCCATGGAGAGCCTTCATTTGCTATATATGGAGAGGAGGAGAGCCATTTCCATTCATGCATATGTTTATGATTTCATGTCTATTCATACATTGAGCATTCTTTGTTGTTTAGCAAGAATTGCCGGGAAACTCCTGTTTAGGATTTCCTCACCTTCTTGAGAGGCCTCTTGAAGGTTGGTTCTTCATTCTCCACATTCCTTGGAAGAAGGCCAAAGAATCATCCTCCAGGACAGCGTTATTGCTGCAGTAGCATAATACTGTGTTGTAGGGTGTGCAGTGGAGACTCCACAACACCTCTTCCATTGCTTATTTTTCAGAGGGAGAGTTTTTCCTTTCTTTGGGAGATCAGATTGGAAGCTTGAGAGCTGATTCGTAGATCTTGGTACTTGGCCATAGTGTTCTATTCCACTCACTACGCAGTCCCTCTTAGTGACTGCTTTATTTTCATGGTGTATCTGCAGTGAGGGTTTGCAGATTGATTGGAGGGTGAGATCTCAAGTGTAAAGATCAGCCTTCCACTTTGGAGATCCATTGGAGAGGGTTTAATTCAGTTTGCTCATATTCTCTAGCCTTCTTTATTGAGTTCTAGATTTGAGTTGCAGCAGCTGCCCAACAACTTCGACATTTTTTCCATTTTGTATATTTCAGCCAATCCTTTGGAGGGTTGATGTATTTTTGTTTCTAAGGGTTAGAGCTTTTCTCCCCTATTTTATTTGAGCCATATATTGTCATATTCATGTATTTACATCATTTTGTAGTAGTATTCTATCATAGACTGCGTCCTCATAGCCTGGGTTTATGCAGAAATAGTAGTGTTCTTCCATTTCCATGTACATGTATAGTTGAGGCTTGCATTGCCTTTCTTGAGAGGTTGTTTCCTCAAGAACTTGTACTCTTTTACTGCTATAACATTATTCTTGGCTATTCATACATCTTCTTGTCTCAAAGCTCATTAAATAATGTTGTCTCTTCATGGTATGCTCATGTTTCTGCTTGCATATTGATGTAGCTCACTTTTGAGTGGGATTCTTCAAGAAGCTCTATAGACAGAGTCTGAAAAGGGCCAGATAGCCTCCGGATCTCACACTTCCTTGAGAAAGTGACACATCTGGTAAATTCCCCTTCATTCAATCTCTGGAATAGATTGTTGATTGCTGACATTCCTGAAAAGGGAACATTACAATACTAGACAAGACATTTCACATGTAGTGGGAGTATTGAGCAGGTTTATGTCAAACCCAGGGAAGGAGAATTGAACAGCTAAAAAAACGAGTTTTCATATATTTATGTGGCACTAGTGATTATGGCTTGTGCTACTAGGGAAGACCAGGATTGGAAAGAGTGTTGGACATTCATGGTTTTTTTGATGCAGACTGGGTTGGAGATTTGGACCAAAGAATATCTACAAGTGGGTATGTGTTTAGCCTATTTGGAGGTGTAGTCAGTTGGATGAGTAAAAGATAGTCTGTAGTGGCTCTTTCAACTACAAAGGTTGAATACATAGTAGCCACTCATGCAAGCAAGGAATCAGTTTGGTTGCAGAGATTGTGTTCAAGTATGGGGTTAGTGCAGCAAGTTACAAGGGTAGATTGTGATAGCCAAAGTGCAATTTTATTGGCTAAGAACCCTGCTTATCATTCCAAGACAAAGCACATAGATTTTCAATATCACTTTGTGAGAGATATGGTTGAGGCTAAAACGGTGTTGCTGGTAAAGGTGGACACTTTGAATAATGTTGTAGATGCATTGACGAAGTCTGTAAGCACTCAAAATTTCCCTTGGTGTAGAGAAACAATGAGTGTTGCATAACTGGGCTAATGGCTAAGCTCTCCTATGGCCCCCTGCGGAAAGAAAAAAACAAGTGGGAGAATGTTGGGTATGTGTTATATTCTTTCCATGAATAATCACGTGCAGGGGGGTCACAGGGGGGCGATATCCCCCCCTGTACATTGCGCTGGGTGCAACGTCGGGGGGGTCATGGGGGGGCGGTATCCCCCCCTGTCGGGTTTTGGGGCAACGCCCTAGAAATTTTTTTTGGTCCTTATTTTCCGGTGGGCCGATCCACCCATGGTTTTGTGCATGGGTTTGCACATGGTTTTGGGGTATGATGGTTTTCGGCCCCTAGCATTTTGTAGATATGGTCAAGGGAACTACGGTTATGTTCTAATCTAGGGTTAATGGATTGGGGTTTATGTATGCTTCGGCATGTATATATATGTGTTGTAACACTAAAAGGAATATAATGAAAAATCAAGTTGGTCGTCTCGATTTGGGATCCAGGGGAAAATTTATGTGTTTATCTGTTTTATTTTTTATTCTCTCGCTATTGTTTATTTTTTGTTTTAAAGATTCGTTCGTAGATAATTTCTATACAGGGTTGAAACCTACAGTGATAACATTAACCTTCATTTATGTCTTTACAGTGGGAAGGAAATTTCAATGTATTATGGTTCAATTTAGTGGTCTTCTCTTGGGATAACCAAGTGGTTGACACAATTGGATGTTATCCCCTCCACTTGGTTTCAAATCCCATGAGGGGACATATTTGGACCATTGTGATAAGGCTCAAGAAGTAGGATCTCCCACCCTTGTGGAGTCTTGACTCATGGTATATCTAGCTTATGAGTTGTTCGTTGTTCTTGGTGTTATAGTGACAACAACTAGGATTGATCTTGGGCCTCACCCATATTAAAAAAATAAAATAAAATAAAATAATTATGGTTCAAAAACAAAATAAAATGAAATAAAATAATAATGGTTCAATTCAATGGATTTTCTTCTTTCCTTTTAAAATTCAAGTGAATTGAGCTATGGTTGGTAAACATCAATAAACATCAAAACACTTGCCTCATAATACATCTCACATTGCCAAAATAAAAATAATAATATAATTAATGCAACCATATAAATTAAATGGGTGGTAAATTCCCGTAGAGATTAATATATAATAAGCATGTTTTTAAAATTAAAAAATCATAAAATCTAGTTAAATTATTATTATTATTGTAAAAATAATTAATGTATAAGTTAAACATATATATTTAAAAAAAAAACATGTAACAATATTGTTAACTATGTACGAAGATTTAGCCCCACTTTACTATGAATATTCTTAATTTTTAGATATACTTTGTTACGATACTTGTTGGGCCTCATATTTGTCATATTTTCCTTGCCTTACTTCTTAGTTTTCATACTATTTTCTGAAGTATTTATTGTGATTAGCCTATGTTAACTAGTGTAGTATGGACTTTAGTAGTATTTTATATGCATTTATTGTTTTATTATTTCATGAATGAATTCTATCATTATAATGATATTACCTAATGAACAGATCCTCATTATTGGACAAGAATCTATTGTCGCATCGGTATTTGATGTTGTTTCCTAGAATGGTCAGAGGATATCGCGTAAGCCTCAGGCTGTTACACTATGTTTTGAGTGGATTAGTTAAGCATGACCTATTGACTTGGTATTTCAAACGCATTAAGATCCTTGTAACTTAAACAAACATATTGAGAATCTTTATATTCTCAAGATCACTCATTATTAAAAATAGATTCGCTGATCTTTATCTTTTACTAGTGCGATATAAAAACTAGTGTTGAACCTCGAAAGGGGTTGTTCAAGTTGTAATCATTATTTTTTACACAAGCTAAGACTTGTGATTACATTAATTGTAATTGGTTTTCTACAAATTCAATGGAAGTATTTATTACTCAGTTTTAGTCTACTATGTTGATTTCTCCATAAGCCAGTTCGATTCAAGATTTGGGCATGATCCTAGAAACAACGATGTATTATCTTGTATCATTAAATTGGTGTTTGATTCCACTGTTCTAGTTATTTTTATTTACATAGTTGATATTAATTTTTCGCTGCTAATTTGTTTTATTGAATGCTCTGATTTGAATCAGGTTTATTGAAATTTATATAGAGTAGATCTGTTGCAGTTAATCTATTAAGAGTAGTGTTCCTTCCTTCTTTTTCCTGTAGATTATATTAGATTTCGCTTGTTTAATTTCCATTAAGTACTATGTTTTTGTAGTATTGTCTTTTACTCTGTAGTTTATATTCCCTAAGAAGCAAGTTGCAGTTCAATACGTTTTCTTTTGTTGTTTCTTTTAGAAGCTTGTAGAAGTTAATGATTTGAATAGTTTATGGTAATTAGAGATTGCATCTTGATTTGATTCCTTTAAAATTGCAGCGTTTCTTTTCAATAAGATCATAGCAACAATTCATCTTCACATTTCTCTTGCATAAACTATACCAATAACTTTGAAATAGAAAAACAAAACCTTAGGTTTATAAATTAATATGTAGCAATTAGTTGGTCCTTTTAGGAATGATTAATTAGACCAACATTTTGGCATCATTTCTGGGGACGTTTTCAAAGAGAGTGCTAGTTGTATCCATGGGGGGTGGGTATTAAAGATGGAAGGTAAGAACCTGTGCACACACTCAACTAAAAATCTTGTTCCAACGCCTACCCTCAGTTGATATTTTTAGATTTTCTAGTGTGTATGACTAGAAAGAAGCCTAGGACTAGGAACCAGATAGATATAGATAAGAAATACACCCCAAAAATGACCAAAACCCAAGGTCAATATGTCCTTGGAAGAATGAGTTTTATAAATGAAATCATTCGCAAATCAGAATATCAAGCGTCGGTAGGTGCCAAGAAATATCTAGGAAGTGTTCTACTATTGTTGCCACTCGAGTAGCAAGGTCATCTGTTGCAACTAACACTGATATTCAAGATAAAACTGTAGGATCTAAGTAGATATTCCAAGTCATATATGTTATGAATCTCGGTCCTTATAGTAAGAGTGAGGGGCACTCTTGAAACTTAAGGGAAGGAGGAGGTGAGACAAAAGAACCATACCCATAATCTTCTGAGCAAGAATTCCCTGCAACACCCATTGTAAGGCGAGAAGCTGAAGTTCTTGATTTGAGTAGTGTTGTGAGAACTGGTCAATTTCCAAAAACCCATTAGCATATTAATTTCTAGATAGTACCTCCTGGTTACGGGATTCCTGAAGATTAATAGTATATCTTTAACCAAATGGAAAATGCAGTAACAAGAATGCAAAATTCAACCACAGAATATCCTATTGTTGATCTGCGAGCTAATGCACCAATGAAATTTATCTCGTTGGAGATCCTTCCAAACTTCCATGGAATGGCCTCTGAATATCTTGATGCATTTTTTTTTAGTTTTATATTTTATGTCGAGGATATGATTATACCACTTACCCCCAAAAATTAAAGTTGTTTCCTTCTACCTTAAAGGGAGAAATATTATGATGGTTCATGGGACTGGGGGGTGGTACTATAACTTGATGGGATCAAATGAAAGAAACCTTCCTTAATAAGTATCAAGATTATTTTCGATATAGGTATCTAAGGGAAGATATATTTAATATGATGTCAAAAGAATATGAAAATTTTGAAGAATATGTTGAAATATTTCAATATAATTTATAGAGATCACTATGCACTACCTTACCAAAGTATGTATTGAAAACTGCTTTGATTAGAGGCATGAAAGATGAATGGGTGTAAAAACTTAATTTAATGGGGCAGGGTGACATTTCCAAAGAATCATATGATGACATTGTAAAACTGTGTATCAAGTGTTCACGAGGTAGTACACGAACCAAGCTTGGAACTCGTGATCCTCTCGGCAGATCCAACATAACTGCAGGGGGGAGTTACATAAGAAGATATTCGTAATATTTTAGAAGATATTAAAATTGATATTTTAAGTACCTTATAAATATAGTTGGATGTTTTACAGGTAAAACAGAAATAGTCTGAAGCATAACAAACATTGGCTATTTTATGTCCTCCCTGCCGGAAGAAGCACAATCGCAAACTATGTCCATTAGATATAGTTGAGACATATGCCATTGGCACCAAAAATAATTTGAATAATCTATATTCTTCGCTTCCTGGGTTTAAAATTGTATTTAAGGAAGCCAAAGAAGAGATAGAACCAACATATTTTGTTGCACAATTATGATAATGGAAAAATCGCCCATCAGGTATGCCGCAACACCCTTCTATATTTTTTATGGAAAATTTTCTCAGCAACAATTTCCTAGATTAAATTTGTAGGGACAAAAACATTCTCCTAATACCTGGCAGCCGCAACCATACAATTTACCACCCTATACAAATCAGTCATTCCTTGGTCCCTATTGGCCGAATCTACAATATTCCACAACTTCATTGAAAAATATATCAAATAATCTGTACCCTCTACAATGGGAAAACCAACCTACTCAAGGACCAATGTGGTCCTAGAATTGAAAACACCCCACTATAATGATTAATCAATCAATGGGAGTGATGCCTCATCCACAAAATAAACCACCAATACAACGTCCACTTATATTAACTTTAAACACTCTTCCACTTCGACCTCAGTTACCTGCACAATCAAATCTGAATCCAAATAATAGACCTATGAAATTTTTTGAAATTATGGAAACTTCGGATTCCCCTTCTTCTTTGGAATGTAATGAACTATGTTTGAGATTTGAGAGAACCATCTTTCCAAAAGATCACTCAAAAAATAAATAGCAACCATAAAATGATAAACCCGCTAAGGAGAAGTTTTTGACAAAAAATTCTCATCCTATAGTAATCATTACTGAAGCAAATTCATCTAGCGAAACAACTGGAAAACATGAACCTATTGAGATTACAGACATCGATCCCCCATTCCCTGAGAAATTGGCCATAGTAAAATCACCTGTACACCCTAACTTTGATCTCTTAGGGGAATTACAATATATATACATATATAATTACTCTCCTACAGCCTATTAGATAATTACTGATTTGTGCCAAAAACATTAAAGTATTATGTGTTATGAAGCATGGTAGGAAGCCAAAATATCCTCCTAGAGTCCATGTTTTATGGAAAATATCTGATATCATCCTTGGAAGCAAATACCCATTAAATATGATGATCTTGGAAACCTTGCAGTTACTGTCCAAATTCAAGGATATAATTTCCCAAATACTTTGGTGGACTTGGGAGTGGCCATATATATTATAGCAATTGAAACTTGTGGACTCCTTGAAATAACTAGATTTCAACTATTTCGAATATGTTGGAGCTGGATGACAGATCCATAGTAAAACCAGAGGGGATATTCTATGATATTATTGTTTATGTAGATTCTTTGGAATACCCAATAGATTTTCTAGTCCTCAATTCTAAAAATAAACTAGAAGCACACAATTTTCTAATAGGAATAACATGGCTTGCCACTACAGATGCATACATAGGGCATCGGATTGGAAGTATGACCATTTTTAAAGGACCAACGATAAAGAATCTCATTTTATACCCTCCCACTAAACCAAACATATTGATTGATGATTTCATATTTTCCCCACCCGAATATCAGGAAGGTAATTTACGCTCTCCTCTCACTATTGAAAAGGCCCTTATCTTTAAAAAATAGACCGAGGATTATGTAATTAATGGATTCATTAATCAACCTTCCATTATTGGGAACCCAACTTGTCAAATGCTAAAAGTTGTGCTTGAAAATGAAGCAGAAGAGATCCGCTAGAATACTTGAACGTTGAACATATACCCACGATTGTAGTTCACAAAAACATTCCTGTTGAAATTGAGCCTCGCAAGACCCTGAATATTAACATCAACCTTAATGACCTTCATCATGAAAGGATGATTCAAATTCTTAAAAAATACAAACATCCTTTCTCCTGGGAATATTCATATTTGAAGGGCATCGATCCACAACTTTGCACACATCATATTTATATTGATAAATATGCCCGAGCCATTTGTCAACCGTAAAGAAGACTAAATCTACACCTCAAAGATATAGTAAAAAAATAACTTCAAAAACTTCTTGATGTTAATTTTATATATCGTATTTATGATAGTCAATGTGTTTCACCATTGGTGATAGTCCCCAAAAATAATGGAAAATGGAGAAGTTGTGTTGACTATAGAGAATTAAATAAAGCCATGCAGAAGGATCATTTTCCCCTTCCATTTGTGGATCAATTCTTTGACACTCTTCCTGGAAGAAATATTTTTCTTTCCTGGATGGGTTTAGTGGATATAATCAAATACATATTTACCCTTAAGAAAAATAAAAAACTATGTTCACCTATCCACTGGGAACATTTTCATATAGATTCTTACCATCCGGGCTGTGCAATGAACCAACCAATTTTCAAAGGGAAATTATCAATATTTTTCTGATTTGATTAGTGAGGAACTTGAAATATATAGGGACGATTTTACCCTATATGGTAATTAATTTGAACAAGCCTTGCATAATATTGAGAAAGTTCTTACACGATGTATAACTACTAGGTTGTGCCTCAGTTACGAAAATTTTCATATGATGATGAAAAAGGGCATAGTTTTGGGAAATTTTATTTATGCTACAGGAATTCAAGTAGACCCAGCTAATATCGACGTAATTCTTAAACTTCTTACTCCTCAAACGTCGACATAGGTACGTAGTTTCCTTGGTTATGTTGGTTATTATCATTGTTTTATAGCAAAATTTTCAAAAATTACAACACATCTGTATGTATTGACTAGACATGTGGAATTTGAATGGATCAATGGATGTGGCATTTCTTTGTAGATCTGAAGAGGTTGGCCTCAACAACTTCTGTGTTGTGAGGACCAAACTAGAATCTACCATTTCATATATCCTTAGATGCATCAAATATGAAAATAAGAGCAATCCTCAAACAAGAGAAGGATAAAATTCCTTATGCCATTTATTACATAGGCAAGAGCCTTATGTCAGTTAAATTGAATTATACTGTGACATAAAAATAATTTTTTGTCATTATTTATGTCATAAATAAATTTCGCCATTACATGTCAGTTTTTTTGTACACTAACTATTTTTCCATTCGTTATTTAGCTAATAAACCTATTACCAATGGTATAATAACTCACTGGTTATTGTTATTGTAGGAGTTCGACATTACCATAAAGGATCAAACAGGAAAATAAAACCTTTTTTCATAATTCTTGTCAATATTTCCAGCTGCATTCGATTCTTTCCTAGTTGAAGACCAATTCTCGGCTGAACATTTGTTTGTTGTAAATGCTAAAACACCCTGATAAGCTGATGTAGAAAATTATCTAGCAGTCAGAAAACTACCATCAAATTTTTCATCTCGGTAAAATAAACTTATTATCTAATGCAACACACACTTTTCAAGGATGGATGTTTACCTTTTTCATACGGGGGATGATCTTCAAATTTGAAGATGTGTCAGAGAAGATGAAATTTATGATATCCTTAGGGCCTGTCATGATGAGCCCTGTGGGGTTCACTTTGTTGATCAGAGACTTGGACACAAGGTATTACATATGGGCTATTTTTGGCCCACAATATTTAAAGATGCAAATAAATATGTCCAGAGTTGCGATAATTGCCAAAGGATAGGTTATCCCATTGAATCTGACGAATTTCCCCTCTAACTGCAAATTTTATTGGAATTGTTTGAAAGATGGGAAATGGACTTTGTACGCCCCTTTAATCCACCTTTAAATTAAAAAGCATACATTCGGGTATGTACATATAATGTTAATAAATGGGTGGAAGCAATAACACTCCCAAAGGCCACAAAAGAAGTAGTCAATTTTTTGTTCGAATTATTCGTTCGATATGGGTTGCCTTGGGAGCTTGTAATAGGAGAGGGATTATAGTTCACTACTCATAAAATTTCAACCACATTTCAAAACTATTATGTTTGACACAAAATAACTTCTCCTTACCATCCGTAAGCGAATGGGCAGGTGGAAAGCACTAATAAAGTCTTAGAGGTGATTTTAACTAAAACAATATTTGTAATTCACGGAGACTAGGCTGCCAAGATTATAGAAGCCTTACGTGCCTATTATACAACCTGATGCAACACTAGTGGATATTCACCTTATCTGCTCATTTTTGGTAAGGAACCCATTTTTCCAATTGAATTCAAAGTTAAGACTCTCATAATTTCCAAGGAAGTAGGATTGGATCTCACATAAGCACAGAAACAATGCTTACAAGAACTCAATGAACTATATGAAATGTGTCTTCTTGCTCTACAATGTATTGTGATAATTCATCAGCAGAGGGATAAATGGCATGACAGGTTGAATGAAAATAAAAAATTTCATAAATGAGTCTGGGTGTTGTTATACGACTTGAGATTCAAATATTTTTCAGGTAAACTTCAAACAAGGTTTCTTGGCACTTACGAAATTACCAAATTTTATGACAATGGGAAATTATGCCTAACTACAATTGACAATGCTGGCATTTTGTTCCTTTCCAATGGGCATCGACTCCGTATGTGCCATTGGCCACTTACTAGAGAAACTTTCTTCATGAAATTGACAGTGATGCAAATTTGCAGGTTGTAGCTAACAGCGGCAATTTCCTCGCAGCCACAACCAAGTAAATATTTCTAAGAATATTTTTTTTTTGTACATAATGTAAATAATTTTATTTTGTTCTTAAAAATAAAATAAAATAAAAATAAATAATCGCTAATTTTTTTATCATAATTTTTATTTGCCTAGTTACAATTGTTGTTTTCTTAGTCACAACCATTGTTTCCTTAGTTACAGTTGTTGTTTCCTTAGTCACAACCATTGTTTCCTTAGTTACAATTGTTGTTTCCTTAGTCACAAATGTTGTTTCCTCAGTTATAGTTTTTGTTTCCTTATTCATGACCATTATTTCCTCAGTCACAGTTGTTGTTTCCTTAGTCGTAACCATTGTTTCCTCAGTTACAATTGTTGTTTCCTTAGTCACATTCATTTTTTCCTCAGTTACAGTTATTTTTTCCTTAGTAATAGTCATTATTTCTTCAGTAATAGTTGTTGTTTCCTCAACCACAATCTTTGTTTCCTTTATCACATTGTTGTTTCCTCGGTCATAGTTGTTGTTTCCTTTTTTGTGCTTGTTTTTTCTTCAATCACAATTGTTGTTTCCTTCATAACGCTATTGTTTCCTTGGTCACGATGTTATTTCCGTTAATTACAATATTTTATTTTTAACATGTAATTATCATTTCATAGCCTAGTTATATATTTATTTCTTTAGGGAAAGGACATTTTCTTAGCCTTCTCCTCATGTGATGGTGGAAAACTAACATGTTTTATGGTTATCATTAGAGAATACTTTATGAGAAATCATTATCTGAATTCTAAAATTTCCATGATTTTTAATCCTTTTTAGAATTGTAAAAAAATTACAAAAATGATTATAATGCATTCCTTTCATCGCCGCTTAAGGAATATATTTTCACACCAATTTTTCAACAATAAGCGACCATAAATTTTTAAGGACAAAATTAGCAAGCTAGAAAAGTAATTACTATAATACTTCTTACACCATCCCTAACTCATAAGGAATTGACATGCCACCCCATTTACTAAGTAATCTATTAAGATTATTAAAAATTACAATTTAACAGAGGATAGGAGGCCTCATTACGAGCCAGCCTACCATGATCATAGGATCTAGTGGAGTGACATTACCATTTCTGGTTACTAAGCCACAGTAATGTCCTTTCACCTTTAAGTCAAAGGACAAGAGGTCTCATCACGAGCCGACATGTTCACCTCATTAACTCTAGTGAATGGAATTTTTTCTAACTGCTTACCATGCCAGAACAATGGCCTTATGTAAATAATTGAAATTTTTTATATGTAACAACAAAATTTAAAAAATTATTTAGTAAATGGGACATTAACATCTCAAGGGGTTAAAAAGGAAACCCTCTCGAGGCTATGGATGCTTGCTGACAACAAAGGACATTTTGTGGTATTGAAGTAAAATTAAAAATTACAATATAGCTTAGTTGTTTTGTTCCTTCAAAATTAAACTAGAAGGATCATTAAATTATTATGTAAATCCCTAAAACCCTCCTATAATGTGTTGATGTTTGGTTGTTTATGAGTCTTTCATTATAATTCTACATAATAGAAGTATTTTTTTTGGAAATCCAACATTCTAAATTAATCTCCCTTCTTTCTCTAATGATGCGCTTGATAAAATTATTTCTTCCATCCATCTAATTCCTTGTATAAATTTCTACATACCTTTATTTTTTATTCATCCTCCATGTGCCTTAATAAATCATTTTATCATTACAATGCACAAGTAGGAAAAATATTAATCATTTCCTCATGCATCATAGAATACCCTGATTCCTATTTTTCCTTTTGACAGTCACTTTATTGAACTATATTAATACACCATTATCCTTCAAATGTTCCAAACCTTCCATCTTATTAAAATTTGATTAATGACCATGGACAACCTTTACTCTTATTGTGAGGGTGAGTTGGCACTGACAGATGACTATTATCTGCATTTTTAATATCATTGCATGTTGTCAAACCACTATAATATGTACAAACTTACTATCATAATACATTGTGAATTATGTTGTTTCTAGTTGCAAGACCAAATCATGTTGAACAGTTAACAATGAGTGGGAATTCATTCCAATACGAACCTATGTAGCTGCAGGTTTTAGAATGGATAGATTATTTTGAACGATTACAGGGGTTTGAAAATGAGGTAGCATTGGAATTCACAAAGAGTTTGGACAACAACACAACAGTGGTGAGAAATGTATAGGTACAAGTAAGTGAAAGTGCAATAGCATAAGTAGCAAGGTTTATGATAGAAAGAGAAAAGTGGTATGAGATACACACCTCTCTCAAGAACTCAAAACTTATGTTCTTGAATGTTGGTGAATAATTGATTAGAAAAGGAGAGGGGTATAAACCCAATTTGTTACATGAAACATGGAAGTAAATTTCAGGGATTTTCCACTAATACATCACCTGTGACAAAAGATACAATGTGGTAAGGTGACATCATCTCAAACTCATGGCATCCCTGAGGAAAAAGGTAACTTTGAACCTTATGCTACTTTATTAATTCAATATTACATGAGACTTATACTAGATCAAGGAGGTCCAAGGACCAAGCTTCAGTTGTTAGTTGCTATGGACTCATTAAGCTATTAATCATAAGAAGTATTAGCCAAGTCCAACAGACTTGGGAAAGGTTCCTTAGAAACCCTGATGATGGTCAACACATTCCCTTGGAAAATGAAATAATCTTTGGAACATCTAGGGACATTCCATTTAGTTATGAGCAGTCATAGAAAGACAATGAGGAAAATTTAAATGAAACTCTCGTGACAAAAAATATCTCGCAAGGAACTGTATGACTTTTAAAACCTTAAAATCTCAGTAGAACGGAGAAAATAATGGCATCAGTTCTAACTTCATTACCTAAGAGAATAAGGAGGTCCACTAGACTTTTGAAGTAGGGTCAGAGTTCTTTGAACCCTCTTGAGTAGATAACCAAAGAAAATTTGACTAAAGAAGAAGAAAAATCAAATCAAAATGTATCAAATTCAAAATACATGGTGTAGGAAACAAGAATAGTCCAAGCATTAGAAGGGATAGATATTTTATTGGATACTACAAAATTTGGATAAGTTTTGACCACTTCAATAGAAGAAATAACAGTTCATTCTGATAATCCTCTCAACCAGGGGGCTTCACAGAATTCGTTGGCTATAACTTCTCCTGTCATTTTTATAGCTACTATTATCTTGGATTCAGATAATCATCATGAATTTGTTTTGTCCCAGGGGTGTTATAGAGAATCTATTGCTACTCTACTAGAGCCTTCTTATCCTGAGGGAACAAATCTACAGACTTTTGAAAATTTTATTGATGAAGAACAAGATGATGGCACTGGATTTTTAGCTTAGCCTCAAATTGATTTTCCTGATGAGAACTTTCTGAAGTCTGGAACGAATGTGATGACAAGGGAAGCTGATAGCTTACTGAAATTTGAAACCCACTCAGGAAAATATTGTCGAAGAAGCTGAAATAGTAGTTGTTTTTTCTTCCCCAGAAGCCTTGGTTAGAATTTTTTTTTAGATGAACACTTTTACTAAAGCTGGGAGAAAGAAAGGAAAAGAAAATTTTCATAAGGAAATTGATAAATTAAAGAAAGAAAATAAGAAACTGTGAAGGAAAGTAAAACAACTAAAGAATTGGTTACATGGTAGAAAGAAGTTTCAAAGGGATTATGTGAAGAGGCCTAAAATAAAACAGGAAACTCAGGAAATAGAAGTCCAGGCTGATGTTATAGATGTCTTTAATGAATCCAGTACTCAGACAAACTTTTTTCTTTTTGTTACAAAAGTAGGAACCTAGAATGACCCTGAGGTACATGTGATGGACGCTCCCCCTACCCTTGTTGAAATAGGAATTCAGACTAATCCACCATTTACTTTTGATGACAGAGGAGTAAAAAGAGAAGAGTTGCCTCCCTATACTCCCTTGATTGTAGAAGCCTCCATTAGAGTCCTATATAAAAATATGGAGGAATATCAACACAACATAGCAAGATATCATGGATAAGTGGTGCCTTGGAGGGAACATCAGGAGTTTATCCAACGATTTAAGGAATTGACAACAACAGAAGATGAGACCTATGCACAAATAAGAGCATATGAAAATGAAGTACATGATTTAAAGGACCTCCTTGAGAAAGATGCAGAGAACACGAAGGAAATTTTCTCTTATTATTCAGATGCCTTGGCACGAAAGTCCTTGGCTCATAATTATGCTTTATATTTGCTTGAGCGATATTTGTTGCTTAAAGTGAAAGAAAAAAAATCAAAACAACCACATGAGTTTAGAAATGTACTCGATTTTATTTCTACTTCCTGAAGATAGGACAAGTATACACAATATATTATGTGTAAGTTGTATATGCATAATTTATTTTTAGAAGAGAAGGTAGAAGAAAATATTGTCCCATTAATTGGAGATATTCAATTTCATGATTTTATATCACTTTCCAGGAACCAATTTAAGTGGTAAAATTCTTATCATACTGTTTGGTCAATTTAGTGTGTCCTAAATTGCTGCATTTAATTTGTCAATCCGGGAATCGTAAGCTGATGAAGTGTGGCGCACTATATGTGCAAGATAACCTATTTCTTAACTTTTGTCGTTTTTGATCTTTCTAAGGTGAAATGGAAATTCTAAAATGAAAAACAAGTTTGGTTATATTTGTTCAAGGAAGTGATATCCCCTATAATGATTTACCAATCTTGAAACTTTTAAAAGCAAATTGAAAATTACAATGACAAGAATTGAAAGAAAGTAAAAGTGTACTGCTGAAATGAAAAGGTGCTGCTGATCTAATGAATCAAAACAGTAAACTAGTGAACATGAAAACCAAACTATTCTTGCTGCCAACTATTTGAACGAGTTTGCTTGAACCAATAGGACACGAACCATGTCCTCGTCATTCCTAGCCTGCCCATGTGGCTCGTTTCCTTTGTAGACACCTGTAGCATAGATTTCCACAAAATAGATGCGGAAAGTTGCAGCAGCTGCGGAAAGTGACAAGTTTCCGCAGCTGTATGAACAAAATCTAGATCAAATAGAAAACACAAAAACATAATTAAAAACCATGTTAGATACCCTTTTGCACATGATATTGACAATTTTGGAGGTTTAGGTGAGTGAAAAAGGTATGGAAAAGTGTATGGAAAAGATGCAAATTCGGGACTCAACACATACCTTCCAGAGAAGAGAATACAGCCTTTATCTTTGGGTTAGAGGGGAACCTAATAACCCCTTCCACACACAAATTTGTCATATCATTTTCATAAATAAACCTGGTGTTGCTCCTACACTCACACAAACCCAATATGATATCTTGCACTCAGGAATGGAATATTTGGAAGACATCAGAGATGAGGCTCTTTATGGAGCCAAGGAAAGATGTTAGACATCACCTAATGAAGTCAAGAACATAGAACCTTTTGGTTATCACAACTTTCGGTATGTTATTACTAGAATATAAGACTATGTTCATTTGTTGTTGGAAAGAGGTAGGAATTGGATAGGATGCAGGTATCGATGCCCCATGATTTGGTGCCCCCAATCATTTTATAAATATGATTATAACTTATCATAACTAGGTAATTTAGTGGATTTTGAAGAGCTCCAAGAAATAAATGGGTTCAAGCATAGAGGAGAAGAAGCTTATGAAGCTTACTCATTGACAGTCCTACATGTTAATAATTTATTTGCACGAGGTCATGCAAAAAGGTCAGTTGGTGGGTGATGTTGGGCCCATATTTGTGATATTTTCCTTGCCTTACTTCTTAGTTTTCATACTATTTTCTAAATTATTTCTTGTGATTAGGCTATGTTAACTAATGTAGTATGGAGTTTAGTAGTATTCTATATGTGTTTATTGTTTTATTATTCCATGAACAGATTCAATAATTAAAGTGTTATTTCCTAAATAAAATATCCTCATTATTGGACATGAATCTATTGACACATCAGTATTTTATGTTTTTTCTTGGAATGGTCGGAGGATTTGGTGTAAGCCTCATGTTGTTACACTCTCTTTGGAGAAGATTAGTTAAGGATGGCATCTCGACTTGGTATTTTGGACGCATTAATATCTTTGTAACTTAAATGAGCATCCTAAGAATATTTATATTCTCAGGATCACTCATTATTAAAAAATCATTCTCTGATCTTTATATTTTACTGGTTCAATATAAAAACTAGTGTTGAACCTCCAAAGGGGTTGTTTAAGTCGTAATATTATTTTTGACACAAGATCATACTTGCGATTACATTAATTGTAACTAGTTTTCTGCAAATTGAATGACCATGTTTATTACTTAGATTTAGTTTACTGTGTTTATTTATCCATAAGGAAGTTTGATTTTGGATTTGAGCCCAATATTGAAAAAAACGTTGTCTTCTCTTGTATCATTAAATTGATGTTTTATTCCACTGTTCCAACTATTTTTATTTACATAATTGTTCTTAATTTCTCATTATTGATTTGTTAAATTGAATGTTGTATTTTGAATCAAGTTCATTGAATTTTTTATAGAGTATATATGTTGTTGTTAATCTATTAAGATAAGAATTCCTTCTATTTCTTGTAGATTATCATATATTTTTATTTTTCTTGTTTAATTGCACTTAAATAGTATGATTTTGTAGTGTTGTATTTTTACTTTGTAGTTTTTGTTCCCTAAGAAACAATTTTTTGTTCAGTGTGTTTTCTTTTGTTGTTTTTTTAGAAGCCTGTAGAAGTTAATGATTTTAATAGTTTGCAATAATTAGAGATTACATCTTGAGTTGATTCCTTTAATATTACAACCTTGCTTTTCAATAGGATCATAATAACTAGTCATATCCGCATTTCTCTTGCATAAGCTGTGTCGATAACCTTGAAATAGAAAAACAAAACCTCAGGTTGATAAATTAATGTGTAGCAGTTATTTGGTCCTTTTAGGAATGATTAATTGGCCTAGGAGTACCATGGGTCAATACCATATCTTATCAATACCACATGCCAAAAAAACCATAACACACTTCATATGATAGTGGTTCATATGATAATTTTTATAATTAACCAATTTCAAAAGAGCTACTTTGGAGACGAGTCTCAACCTTTGATTTATTGCTAATTAAATTAAAAAATTTAAAGCCCAATTCCAAAATAGAAACGATTAACTAAATTATAAATTTTTAAAAATTATTGTTAGTAATTTAAAATAATTAGTATATGAAAACATTGTTCTTCCAAAAAGTTATCTTACAATACCAATAATTGTGAACATTTAACACAACCATTATAGAGTAGATGTGTAGACGTTAGATGTAAATATTTTTTATATTATAATTTTGATAAAATTACAAGCAATTTTTTTAGATAAAAGAAAATCATAATATACATATCACATTAAAAAATATAACATGTACTTATAAATTAACATCTATTTTACCATATATATATATATATATATATTAAATTAATGATTCTTAACCATAAAAATTAATATTCACAATATAAAAAGTTTCTTAGCCATCAATATTCACATGATTTTACCATGGACATTGTTAAATTTATTTTTTTTCCACGGGAAAAATCAAAATTTTTATAAAAAAATTCATAAAAATTTACATAGGAGATGTTGCAGCATTCCATATGAAAGCATCACCCTAAAAAAAGGGTGGTAGCCAAATGATAACCCCTACACTAAACAACGGAGAGCACAGAACAAAGTCTCGCAGTTGCACAAGGGGTTCCCATAGATTAGGGAGTCCATAGGGCAGCCAAAACCCAGCAAAACCATATATAGCCATAAAATGAGCAACCTTTATAGGGCCTCAAAAAAGAGAAATGCCCAGCAAAAGGAGTCACAGGGGCCTCTCCAGAGAGAAAACAACCCAAAATATATGTCTATAAATAGTAGTAGTATCAAAGAAAAAAAAAGTAAAAAAAACATGTCTAATTACATATAAGGTTGTCCAAAAAACAATGTTTCTTGCAAATATGTACAAAAACCTCCAGAAAATATGGCCTTAATGGAGAAAATAAAAACACAGAGTAGGAAGATATATTAACATCAGTAATGTCTGGTGTTCGACACACGAACAACCAAACCTTATTTTTCCTCTATGGTCCATGCGCCCGTAGCAAGTTGTAGACCGAATTTAGACATGTGGTTAGTCTCCCAGTTCTACTCCCTATAGATATGGCATAAATAAATCAAATTGAAGTGATTTTTAACATCTTGTATTTCTTCAAGAATAGGAAGAAATAAAAAGTTCAAACATCTATGTGTGTTGTTAAACCAATTTATAACATCCATTGAAGTTGAATCGAGTCATGGACATTATTAAATTATAAATAGGAATTTTTACAATACCATGGCCCATTACCATGGCTTATCAATACAACATACCCAAAAACCATAACTCATGTCAAAAAATATATATAAATATTTTGTTTAAAATTAATTTTATAACATTTTTAAATTAAAACTTAATATTCACAATAAACATACACTATAACAATATTCTTAACCATGGATATTCATCCTCATTTTACCACATATATTATTAACTTGTAAATAGGATTTGTTACAATACCATGGGCCAATACCATGACATGTCAATACCACTTGCCCAAAAACCATAACTCATTTGAAAATCAAAATATTTTATAAATGTTTTATTTTAATTTAATTTTATAACATATTTAAAATTAAATCTAAAAGAAAAAATCCACGAGGAGATGTGTTGGCATTATGGCCCTCGTGTTTTCCTTGATTGATCTAAATATGGGCAAACTAGTTATTGTTGTGCTAACTCCCTCATTAGTATTAAAAATGTGCCTAGGAACATCTCAAGTTAACCAATTGTGAAGGGGTTTATGTGTCAAGTTTTATGTGTCTTTGATGATAAAATTATGAGTTAATTAGTTGTTAAAAACTCATTTACAACAAATAAAATGCAGAGAAATAACATGCAACAATCACATTACACAATGGTTGATAACAAAGTTCACCCCTTCTGGGCTACATCTCTATGGCCCTGCTTCAACTAGCTCGGCCCTTTTGGGATTAAGTGTCAAATGTCTGATTACATGCACCTGTAGTGCTACAATGGCTTTGAAACCTGCTCCATTGGATTCAGAAGACCCAAAAACCTCAAAAATGACAATTCAATCTTCGAAAATGGTTTCTAGATGATCTAGGCTTGACCTCCCATCCCGGCGGCCCTCGGCTTGTTTAATATTCAAAGTGGAAAAAACACTTTCAGAAGTGCTCCAACACCTCTACAACATCTTCCATTATGTTCAGAACATCAAAATAATATAAAAATGAGTCTTCTTGAGTCTTATTTTTTCTTCATCTAATCTAGGCATGGCCTTCCCTCGTGGTGGCCCTAGGGTTCTCTTTTCTTCAAAGTGACAAAACACATTTATAATTGCTCCATTGCATCTGCAACATGTACCAATGGATTCAGAGCATGCCAATCTGCTAGTAATGACTCTTCCTAAGCCAAAATTGGTCGAAAATTTCTCTAGATAGGCCTAATTCAATTTTTCCTAGTAATCTGCCTCTAAAATTGGAGAGGACTCTACTTAAGGGTGCCAAAGTTGGAGGCAGCTCCTAAAATGGCAGAACTGTCGAAAATTCCACCAAGTTAAACTTAGAGTTTAATTATATGTTAAGTATAGTTAAGGGTAGATAAGTATGGGGTTAAATTTGCACTAAGCACGTTTAGTGGGAGCACATAACCACTATTATGTGATAAGGTCTTATGGGAGGGGGTTGGCTCGCGGGGCGAGCCCCCTCCATACCCTCGCCGAACAACAGGTTGTAAGTAAAATATAACTCCATGCCCTTATAAGTGAAGAACTATTGTGTGGCTTATTGGTAAATGGGCACGTTGGTGTGGGTGAGCCCTGACCTTGACCCTTCCAGTGCATATAAATTTTTCTCCAATATGTGCACGCACAAACTTTATAATATATGGTTGCAATATATGTGCCACCATACCATATTGTTCGAACCTTTGAATTATATCAATCTGCCAACCTTCGGACTTTGGTAATGTAATACTTTGGTTAATTGCGGACTTTGTAAACTATGAAATCTATGCCCATATAATATCGCTACACCAAACCTTGGTTTATAATAAATTTTGACCATTGGAAAATAATGCGCCATACCAAACTTCGAACTATGGTATATAGTTCAGAACTTTTTCAATAGTTCGGACTTTGGTTAATTACAAATGCAGACTTTGGAATTACAAGTTAATATGCCACCACCATGTAATATAAAATGCGGAATTACACCACAGTGAAAAATGAAATTCGATTTCCATACTTCGGATAGGGTCCACCAGAGGTGGCACGTGGTAGCCTCTGGTTGCACCATGTGTTAGCCTCTAGTTGAGTTGTCCATCCACATTAGAAAAATTGAATTCAACATTAGGAGCCAATCTTAAAAAAAATTCACCTTCAAACCTTGACCGATGAATCATACAGTGACACTTATCATAGTGTCATTGACTCAGAGGGCCTTTGACCATCATTGACCTTTGTTGACTCCTTTGACCTTTTTTTTTTTTTGAAAATTTGCCTGTTCTGAACGATAGTCAGCGGGCTCTAACTTCATCATACGGACTCCATTTTGAGTGAAACAAACTGCGCCAGATTCCTGGAGACAGACCAAATCTGGTCATTCTAGTTTGGTGCAATTATGAGCACTTTGAATTTTTGGCAAATTTTTTCCCCTAATCAAAATTTCATGACATGCTTTTGGACCCAAAAAATTTTGTTATATGATAAGAGCTTAATACTCTTCTCTTTCCCAAGTTCGATCCTTCTGATTCAACTTGGAAAAAACTCCATGAAAACCACTTGGGTTCACTGATATGCCTTTCCTTGCAAATGGATTGGCTCTTCAACCAATATTCTCCTTTTGCTGTTGACCCAATCCAACACTTGATGGTTGCTTGCTGACTGATATAACACTTTTTTGTACCAAATATGTCCCCGGTGCTTGGAAAACTAACTGATGGCCTTCCCACTAAGAATCATGCTCCTCCTTTACACAAACATGCATTTGATGTAAGTTTCTCCTTGGAAACCACTTTCCCAAGTTAAGCACATATGAGTGAAATACAACAATGAGTTCCAACATCAGTAATAATAAGAAAATAAAATACCATTCTTTTACCTCCACGGTTCCAAATTCCACATATGGAAGAATGCATTTTCCACCTATTTCTCTTCTTGGCATCAACACACAAAATGGTCTACAATGGCTGAAAATTTTTAGCTGAAAATTATTTGACATCTTGTCTCTCTTTCCAACATCCTCTAGCTCGACATGCTACTCATGCCATGGATTTGATAATGAGGCTAAACATGAGCCTCTCGCTCAAGAGTGGACCTTCAAAACTCTTATGGCATCTTGTCACAAACACAACCATCAATCTGAAAAACACATCATGCAAGAAAAATAACTTGACGACATATCCTTTTTCTCCTTCAAAGAAAAAAATTTCACATAATGTGAACATATCCATGTACTCTTACATCTCGGTGTACAAACTCATCAACCAACACAAGTCGACACACATGCATCTTCAATCAATCGACCAAAACAAGTCGACACTCATGCATGCACAAATGATCAACACTCTCAAGTTGACATACATACATGATAAACAAATAAATCAATCCCACACAAGGATATCACTCATGCATGTTCAAACACACAAAATATCATGCATGTATAAATTCTTCAACTCTCTCGCAAGTACAATCATAAGTACAAGAACCCCATTCATACGTACATGTACTTAAAGAGCTGAAATGATAAATCTTGGTGCAACAATGTGAGTCAACATACTCCAGTTTCAAAACACCTTCCTGGCATAAACATGCAACATGCATTCAATTGGCAAAGAAATGCATCAAACATAAAAAGACATGTAAGGCCTTCAATTGGATAAGAAATCTAACCATCTCTTACCAAACCATTTCAATGGCGCTTCTTTCAGCTTCACATCATCATCATGTGAATCATCCTAACTCATATCAATTATTGTAATATCCCAAATCTGGAATAGCTCAGCAAGCCTACTGAAATAACGCACTCCTGAGAATTATGTGCATAGAAATGAGTTTATAGCTCCTGGATCCCTTATATTAGCTCATCTAAGATCTAAATCCAAAAGGAGATAAAAAAAAAATCAAACTAGGTGGGTTAAACAAATCTCCCACAAACTAGTCTAGCTGAAAAACACCCGAAGAGAAGGGTTGCAGGTATATGCAAAGAATGCTTCAGAAATAATGCAGATCCACTAAAGAGAAGTAGTAGGATGATATGGAGGTTCATAAATCAGATTTATAACATCAAATCATATGTACATTAGAGCCCATACATTGTACAAGAGAAAGAATAAGACAATACAGGAAATATCCTCATAAATGAGGTGCTACAACCATGGAAAAGTCTGCATAAGATCAACATCGTTATTTTATTGGGTTGAAGCAGCAGTTTATTATTTTTCAGATATAGAGCAGATCTGTACACAAAAATTTAGATCTAATACATATCCGTGTACAAGAAATTCTCATCTATACATTCCCCTTGGGGTTTTGTGCAAAACATGAAGCACAGAGAGTAGATCTGAGATCTAAAGTTGTAGATTTGCAGAAATATTCAGAAATTTCTGAAGCATGCAATAGGATAGAAGATCAGATCTAAAACAAACATGTATTAGATGTCCAATCCATGGATCACCACAGTGAGAGGAAGAATCCTAACACTGGAGATCTCTCCTCCAAAATGCAGACAAAACACCCTGCAGCTGCAATTCTGCAAATAACACTATCTAGGGAGAGAAACAATGTTGTAGGCTCTGAGAATGCTTTGGCTTGATGCCAAGGTCTGGATCTGAAGCTCAATCAGCTAATGCACTCTTCCAGGAGGTTAAAAGACACACTCACTGAGAAAAGGCACCAGAAAAGTCTAGATCTAAGCAGATCTAGTGCTCCACTTGCTGCAACTCACAAGGACAACTCAACCCTCAACAGGAGTAGTGTTGTAGGTGTAAGGTGGAGCTTGGTCCAAGCCTGATAGTGGACAAGTTAGAACAAATATCCTCCAAGAGCTACTCAAGGAAGGAGGTGGGATTCCTAAACAGGAAAACCCCCAATGAGGGATGTCTCAGCAGACAATACCTTTAGAAAATAATATCTTCAACAACCCCTTTCATGCTGCCCTCCTCTTCCTTTTATAAGATTGGAGTCTTGCCAAACCCTAAACCACTTCATTAGTTTAGCTCCTTTCACATGTAGTATCTCCTTCTAGAACTGCGTTGTCCCTCTAGGAGTTTCAATGCATCTAGACTGCGTTGTAGATATGGTCATGGTTGAATTGGTCAAGTGATCAACCTCTTTCAAACTCAAGGTGTCTTTATTTTATCTAGATGGGTTGATTTGTGTTCACATTGAACTAGCTTTATTTAAGATCTACTCCTTGAGAATTAAATCACGTTGACTTGGTCAAACTTGACCTTGTCCACATAGTTTAGACATTGTTCACACATGTGGATGCCTGATCTGGTTATTTCATGATCCCTTTTCACACTATGATGGATTTTTATTCATACTTGAGCAATTTATGAGCCTCCTTGCCCATTTATTCATCCATATAGATTTAAAAGAAAAACTAATATTCCTATTAGTTGTGAGCTAATTTAGGAATATTACAGTCTCCCCCTCCCATATGTTGCTTGTCCTCAAGCAAATGCAAGGGTGCTGCAAAATCTCCCCTTCTTCTCTTGTGCCCCCCTCATCCAATAGTCTCCACCATTGCTCCAGATTTTCTGCAATAGTACTATCTTCCAATGGTCCCTCCTCAATGGGAAAGTTGGCCTTTGGTGAATAAACCTAATGGCTCTCATAATGAAGAAATGGAAGGTTGTTATGGAAACATTCTTGCTGATCCATGGCCTCCTCAAGATAGAAGTGATGAAGATCATGGGGAATTCCATTATTCATGAAAGACTCCCATCTCCATGCTATCATCCAGATAAAGTGGATCACCTCCTAGCTTGGCAATCCATAGAAAAACTCCTCCCCAATACATGTGAGAGGCATGTTCTCAAAAGACATATGGCCCACTCCATAAAGAGACAAGTGATCTATCATAGTGGCCATACAATATCTCATGCTCCCATTGAAGCATGTAGTGCAAAAAGAGTGGGGAACTCCTCTCCCCAAGGACACATCCCACCAATGTGCCTCTCCTCCAACCATGTTCCCAAGAGCAAGAACATTTCCAACACATGGAATCATGATTAGAAGCATTCTAGCTGCCATGTATGATAAAGGAGAAGGAATATGTCCCCTTATGTGCAACCAATGCAGTTTTACCCTTAACTTCCATAGAATAAGAGATGACAAGTGCCTCCCCTAACACTTGCTTGCTGCCCCATCCCTTCTGAATGCTTGGAAAAGGTGCATCATAGTTGGTGTAGAAGAATCACACCATGAAGAATATAATAGCTTTCCAATATCCTCCAAGGAATGGCCTGCATCAGCATAGTTCATGGCCTTGAGTGGCCCATGGAATCCATCATAAATAGTGCCCCCTCTTGGCACAATGTCCTACAACTAAGTGTTAGAGAAATATAAGCATATAGGAGATACATTATAATACTCAGAAAGACAAGTCTCTCTATATACTTGTTTTACATCAGTGAGGTAACTCATGGATGAGGCCCCTCTCACACTCAATGAGGAAGGAGGTATGAGTGATGGCTTTTCCCAAGAGCTATGTTCCTCCCTCTCTAAAAAATAGTTCATGCACTTCTCCATATGAGAGTGCACCTCTTCCTTGAAACCTTCCCATATGAATCCACCCAAGAGAGTATGATATGCTTTAATGAAACCAGTGGGTTTGGAAAGCGGGATCTCATAGGTTGCATCTAGTAGTGTCTCCTTGAGCTTGGAGTATCTAATCAAAAGGATAAGATTATAGAATTAAATGACTCCATCAACCACCTTAAACCTCTCATCCATTACCTCCCCATCAAGAACCCCACATGTGAAAATGTCCTTGGATTATTCCATCATGAGTTGGGATTCCCAATAAGGATCCAAGCATCCTAAGAATGACAACGCTGTATAGGTCTAGAATGCAGCCCCTGTCATGTTATGGCCCTCCTCTTTGACATGTTTGATGTCAAATTCACATGTTGGAGTAGAATAATATTCCCTTTGCTACCTCCTTTGCAACTAATCTTGCCCAAGACAAGATTGAAGCAAATGGAAATCAACCTCACCTTGGAAAGTATTTGTCTTCCAATACTTCCTTATTCTGGCCCATGCATGCAAGAGAGTCAACATCCTCTTGTCATGTTCAGAAATCTCTTTTATGAATGAAGATACCATAGGCTGCCCCAAAGATATGGAGTTACCATGTGTCATCATGTCCATGCCATCATAGACTTCTGATCCCTCCTTTCTCAGTGCTGATAACTGAGTGGAAGGTAGTAATGCCCTCTTCAGGAGATTTCTCACCTCTCTGCTGAATTCATGAGAGATTCTCTGTGTTGTGCTGGCTTCTCCCAAGGCTCCCTCCTTAGCCAAGTATGCAAATGCTGCCCATAGTTGAGAGAACACTTTATTTTTCCTCCAATCAAGAGGTGCTTGAGGTGCTTTTGTTGTGACTGCGTTATCATCTCCTGCCTTCCCCTCCTTCTCTTCAATAGTTGAAGTTGCCCTATCATCAATAAGAGACCTTAGATCTTGGTCATCTATTGAAGGAGGAATCTTCATGCCTTCCTTTTGAGAAGAGAGCCCTTCATCCAATCGAGATCTTGCCCTTGGCAAGGCATCAAACAAACTTACACCTTCCTCTCTGGTTTTCAGAAATGGAGTTGGATTCATAGACCCTCCCAACTCATGCAAAATATTTGTTTGAGATGGCTTGTTAACAGAAGATGTTATACATGAAGCTTCATCAAACCTTGCCACTAATATTTCAATAAACCTTGCATAAGTAGGTGTATTTTCATTTCTTAAGGAAAAGGATTCAAACAACCACCAAGCATACGCTTTACCTTCAAAATGCAGTGCAGCCACTTTGATGGCTTCAATTTCTGAAACTTGATGTTGTTGCACAAATTTTCTAAGCTCTTCCACCCAAACCCTAATTGGACATTTAGGTGATCCATCAAAAGTGGATAGATAGAATATACCCATGCTATGTTGCTCCTCCTTTATGCTTCTATCCTCCTTAATCTTGCATAACCCTTGGAAGTTCAAGTTATCTTTGAACTCCTTATATTGAGCTTCATATTCTAGCAAATACTCACCAAGAGTCTCCTTCTTGGGCACACCTCCTTTCTTCCTCTTCATGAATAAATCACTGACAAAGCGTTGAATATTTAGTGATATGGCTGAGTGAAAATATCCATGAGATGAGGATTTAGAATTATCCTCATGTATAGAACTTGTAGATCTGGTTGAGGGATATTCCTGCTCTTCCCTCCTCATTTCTTGCATGTCTTTTTTGATACTTTGCAGAGTTTGAGATAGAATTTTTGTGAACCTCTTCTCTCCAGACAACAAGATTTTTCTCTATTTTCTCTTGCATATATCCTCCTCCCCATGAGAATAATCCATGCTGCTTGAATCTCACAGGCTGAGCCAAGAATAAAGCTTTGATACAACTGTAATATCCCAAATCTGGAACAGCTCAGCAAGCCTACAGAAATAACGCACTCCTGAGAATTCTGTGCATAGAAATGAGTTTGTAGCTCCTGAATCCCTTAGATAAGCTCATATAAGATCTAAATCCAAAAGGAGAGTAAAAACAAATCAAACTAGGTGGTTTAAACAGATCTCCCACAAACTAGTCTAGCTGAAAAACACCCAAAGAGAAGGGTTGCAGCTATATGCAAAGACTGCTTCAGAAATAACGCAGATCCACTGAAGCAAAGTAGTATGCTGATATGGAGGTTCATAAATCAGATTTATAACAGCAAATCAGATGTACATTAGAGCCCATACATTGTACAAGAGAAAGAATAAGACAATACAGAAAATATCCTCAGAAATGAGGTGTTACAGCCATGGAAAAATATGCATAAGATCAACAGGGTTATTTTATTGGGTTGAAGCAGTAGTTTATTATTTTTTAGATCTAGAGAATTTATGTACATAAAAATTTAGATCTAATACAGATCTATGTACAAGAAATTCTCATCTATACATTCCCCTTCGGGTTTTGTGCAAAACATGAAGCATAGGGAGTAGATCTAAGATCTAAAGTTGCAGATCTGTAGAAATATTCAGAAATTTCTGAAGCATACTATAGGACAGAAAATAAAATCTGAAACAAACATGGATTGGATGGCCAATCCATGGATCACCACAGTGAGAGGAAGAATCCTAACACCGGAGATCTCTCCTCCAAAATGCAGAAAAAACACCCTGCAGCTGCAATTCTGCAAATAACGCTATCCAAGGAGAGAAACAACATTGTAGGATCTGAGAATGCTTTGGCCTGATGCCAAGGTCTGGATCTAAATATCAATCAGCTAATTCAATCTTACAGGAGGATAAAAGACACACTCACTGAGAAGAGGCACCAGAAAAGTCTAGATCTAAGCAGATCTAGTGCTCCACTTGCTGCAACTCATAAGGAAATCTCAACCCTCAATAGGAGCAGCGTTGTAGGTGTAAGGTGGAGCTTGGCCCAAGCTTGATAGTGGACAAGTTAGAACAAATCTCCTCCAAGAGCTGCTCAAGGAAGGAGGCGGTATTCCTAAACAGGAAAACCCCCAATGAGGGATGTCTTAGCAGACAATACCTTCATAAAATAATATCTTCAACAACCCCTTTCATGTTGCCCTCCTCTTCCTTTTATAAGATTAGAGTCTTGCCAAACCCTAAACCACTTCATTAGTTTAGCTCCTTTCACATGTAGGATCTCCTTCTAGAACTGTGTTGTCCCTCTAGGAGGTTCAATGCATCTAGACTGCATTGTAGATATGGTCATGCTTGACTTGGTCAAGTGATCAACCTCTTTCACACTCAAGGTGTCTTCATTTTATCTAGCTGGATTGATCTCTGTTCACATTGTGCTGGCTTTATTTAAGATCCACTCCTTGAGAATTAAATCATGTTGACTTGGTCAAACTTGACCTTGTCCACATAGTTTAGACATTTTTCACACATGTGGATGCCTGATCTAGTTATTTCATGATCCCTTTTCACACTATGACGGATTTTTATTCATACTTGAGCAATTTATGAGCCTCCTTGCCCATTTATTCATCCATCTAGATTTAAAAGAAAAATTAATATTCCTATTAGCTATGAGCTAATTAAGGAATATTACAATTATGGAATGTTCTTTTCCATTCTTTTCAATATCTCTTTCCACCTTCTTCAAATGCCGTGGATGACTTAACATATACAAATTCCAACACTTATCTACAAGATGACCCTGATTATGGCAATGAGTAAAAAACAATTGCATCTTCTTTTCAACATGGTTTCCATTATCCAATGGACCTTTGGCTTTCTGTCTCCTTTGTTTAGAAAGTTTCCTGTGCATGGATATCTTCTTCCAACATCTTGAAACATTATGGTTTTTCAAACCACAAAAATAACATGAAAACTTTCTCCAATCTTATGTGTTGGCTCGAGGGGTCCTGACTCAGTTTCAGAGGTTAAGGTTTGCCAACAAACCTTTATACTACTGGCCCTTTCGACAGTGACCTACTTGCGCAGGCCAAAGTCTTACCCGAAGCAGTATGGGAGGGTGCTGGAACCAAGTTTCCGCACCCCAAGAGAGAGAGAAAGAGAGTAGGTAAGTCAAGCAGATCCACATTCACAACCTATCAGGTTCGCACCAGATAGATCTATTCGCAGGGTTGTTAATAGTATAATCGCAATACACAGAGCTATTATCATGCACAGGTCTAGTTAATAACTCTGCATCCACGTGCGTATCATAAGTTATCAGCACACATTATCATAACGCATCATCAACATATTACAGTTATACCATATCACAGACAAATTCGTAGCATAAACAAATAACACAACAATATTCGTAGTCATAACAAATCCCAACAATTCACATCAACAGTAATACATCAAATCAGATAACCCAGAGATACTTTAACCATATCTGCATATATTAGCATCCAAAACCCAATACAATCTAACACATCCTGCGCACACAGCCAACAGGGTTCGCACACAGTAGGACTGAGGATCTCCACACACACAACCAACAGCAGTCCTTACCAAAACAACCCAACAAAAGATCTAACAATTCACACTTAGCATCAGACTTAATTCTTCTCTTCCTTAAGACTCAAAATGTTCATCTATTTATATCGACTTAGCCTATGCTTCCAATGGTCTGTATGTTAGAGTCCCGTGATTTGGCAGATTAGCAAGCCAAATGACAGGGTAACATCAAACCAACTTTGGAGACCTAGGACCTAGCCTTCTTGGACTCAGAGAGGGCTCTCTCTATTTGTGCAAAGGATGTAAACTTGTTTGCTTTCTATTTATCTGATTTTAGGCTAGTTTTTAAGTATGTTTTGGTTTTTTTTAGGTTTTTGAGGGAGAACTGATTAAAGGCTAACTAGATCAAAATTTTGTCAGATCAATTGGGCTATGGGTCGATAAGGTCGAGATTGTCTCAAATGGTGGACAAGGTATATTGCAGGGCCGATTTGGTCGAGGTAAATGGATTCTTTGGGTGTAAGTGAAATTGGATGGACAGTAAGTTTGTGAGAGACAAGGAGGTTTTAAGCATAAATAGTTTTACAACAAACATTCATGTGGTAGGGCTAACCATTAATCACTATAAATGAAACTCAAACTGATAGATGCATAAAATAAACATTCAGGTGATACATAGAAGTATAAGACCCTCTTGTTGTGTAGATTAATCCGTCTTGCGGACAAGACCGATCTCTCTAGTACAAAAGGTAACTAGCAACAAACAGCCAATTATACTAATCTCTCTCTAAGCATATACGATTCATAAAAAACATTACATAGGTGCAAGGCCTACCTTATGTCCAACGCTTGCTTGATTTCGTTGAAGTCCTTCCCGTGCACTGAAAGAACGTTCCTCGTGAACCTGCAGTCACAAACAAGCAAAAAGATTAAGCAGCACCTGTATAGACATTATTATAAATCATACTTATCATAATGATCAAGGAATTTACGAAATAAACCATAAATAGACAGTTTAATGAGAGAAATGAGTATATTTGTATTAACTTCAAAGATAGAAAACCTTTACAACATGTGCCTTGATGTTGTGCAGGTCCTCCCGGGGTCCGAAGCAGGAATCTCTTCTACTTTGACAAGCATTGCACTCTTTGAACCAAGACAACTAGAGAGGAGTGATTGAACTTCACAGAAAGAGTGACTTAACCTCACAGAAAGTCTTAGTTATTTGAGACTGAATCTCAACAGCATTTAACTTCAAAATCTCATAAGCTTGAACTCCCTTTGAGGCTACCCAAGGCCTCTTTTTATAGTGGAAAAGAGGAGGTTTCTAGTTCCAAATATGAAGGGATAGAATCCTCCTTCAAAGGGATAAGCTCCTTACATCAAGGGGTTAGCTCCATTAAGAGAGGGATGCATGAACCAGCTTCAAAGCGTATCCATTCCGAAAATTCCCGTCTAGAATCTTCTAGAATTCACCTGGAATTCACTTTTTATCTTCATTTTCTCGCCTTTTTATGTTTTACAGAGGTCCGCACCCATTACACGAAGAACGTGCGGTATGGTTCCGCAGGCAGGCTGAGATTTAGGTGCGGGACCGCAGGGAATGCATAGAGAAAGTGCGATACCAATTCTTAGGGGATTTTAGGGACTTTTCTCTGATTTTGAAGCTTGACATGAGGAGCTGGTATGTTAGACTTGCAAAAGGAGGAAGTATGAGTAATAATGAGCTCATACTCATGGTAAAATGTCAGGATGACAGATTTTAGTGTAACAAATTGCCCCCTAAAGTGCAAAGTCTGGAATAGATGAAGCTGTAGTCTGTCATATATGAAGAGTGCAGTAATTTATCATTTCAAAGATCATCCTGTGGACACCCCAGTCGGAACCTGTAAAAACATTCAATGCAAAATATATACATGTATATGTCATCACTGAGGTAGACATTCCCATACTCAGATAAAAACTAACTATAAACTAACTGAAATCGTTCTGATACAGGAATGATTTTGAATACATCATAGTACAGATATATGTAGACACAGTATGGACGCAGCCATATGTTTATCAATAGTCTACTGTATAGATGACAACAAAATTCCTCGCAGCCTGGATGGTGGAAACTAGATCCAGGGTCTTGATTTCCGCATCTCGAACCAGTACGATTCTATCCATGTGAATGAATGTGTCGAAGTCGAAAATGGTAGAAACCACTTGATTACCAGTCAATGATGTGAACTGTTAACAAGTGTGAGAGAAACCACTAGTAATGTCAATGGCTCTCAAAGTACTCAGTACAATCCATGAAATGTGAATGAATGAGCTGAAGTCGAACATGTCACGGAATCATTCGATCGAAGGTCAGTGATGCAACCTGTCGTCGAAAGCGAGAAACCTGCCATTAAGGCATGCAGATTTCAAGGTACTGACGATTTCTGGATCAACTTCCTAGATAGTGTGCTGATGTCGATAGAAAGCGATCTGTCGTAGGCAAGCCCACAACACGAAATCATAGATCAAGTTTTGAAAATATATTAGCAAGGACTGACTCAGGGATGGTCAAAGATGGATGACAGATATTTTGCAGATGAATGGTTTTATTTGAACTGTTCTCTTGGACACATAACGACACTGCAGATGGCTTGGTAACAATTGACCCAAAGCTAATACCCAGAAACCGGCTGAAAACTTTTCAATGTGGTTTGATTAACTGTTAGGCAAAGGATTTCCCAACCCAGGTGAATATAAGTGTCGTGTCCAAGAGTGGTTGACTGAGTTTTCGAAGATTTAAAATACAACAAACATGCCCATTTTTCTCTCTTTTCCCCCACCATTTCTGGCAAGTACCTCTTTATTTTTGACAAGCTTGAGGAGGATAACATTTGCTTGGTTATAAGCTCATCCTTCGGATGAGTCCAACTTAGTTTAAAATTCGAACCCTAAGAAGGAGTGGTTCGTTCCTGTTGAAAATTAAACGGGTCCTTTACTGTTAAGTTTTAACGAGTCCAGTATAGGAGAAACTCGGTGTTTTTCAGTTTTAGGGAGTCAGAAGAAAAACTTAAGAAAACTCCATGGGTGTACTTTTTCGTAAATTTAGTCTCTCGAGCTCGAAAAAGGATAAAATAATGCGGGAGAGAACTCTGTTGACCGTATTTAGTCAACGTATACCTTTTTCGTAAATAGTCCATTTCAGTCCGTAAAAGGGGTAAACTTATACTGAAAGGACGACTGTTCATTTACTTTAACGAGTTCGAATAGTCAAGTACTCGGAAATATTTTCATATTTAGAGAGTCTGAAAAGGGCTTAAAAGAGGACTCCAAGGTTTCGCTTTTTCGTAAAATTTTTGAAAGAGTCCGAAAAAGTGATAAAAGTATGCTCTTTTGTTGAAAAACGATCAGTTCACCTGAAAAATCCTGTTTCTGCACAAAAACTCAAAACATTACACATACATGTTTAAGATAAGTAAAAATTCTTTCAAAAATACCCTTTTAAAGTGAAAAATAAATAAATTAAAAATTCATTCATTCGAAAAAACTTATAAAAAGGACTTTTTCTATTTCATTTTTACCGTTCAGTTGTAGAGTGAAAAGTAAAAAGCTTTTGGTTAAAAAAGTTCCCGTGAAGATTCTGGAAAATTCAACCGTTGGAATCAAAAATCGTCAGCCCCAAGTAATCCACGACCTCCTTATCTTGTTTTTCATCCGTTTGAAATTCATTTTTAGGCTTTAGTTTGATTTTTTAGGGCAAAAAATGGTTCAAAAATGTGCCCGCGGTGTTCGCAGGTGGGACACAGGTTACCTGCGGACCTCGATTTTTTCTTAACGGGAAAAAAAAATCGTGGGTACCGCACCCGGCACACAGCCCACGTGCGGAGCTACGCTCTGTTTACAAAGAGCGGGTGCGGTACCCGCGCGGTCATTTTTAAAACATGATTTTCTCATTTTTCTGCCAACAATTTTCAAATGAAATCATTCTAACTTGCCTTATTTTGTATTGTAGGATTAACAAGATGCTTATCTGGCGAGAAAGAGAGCATGAGGAAGTAGATGAAGCTGCAATACTTCATTTGCCCACACAAAGGGCATTAAAAGCATGCTGCTTATACAAATTCTAGGCCATCTCTGGCATGAGGGCACAAGTGGAACTCTTAACATGGTTGGTAGACAGATGGCATGTGGAGGACCAGTGTTTCTTCATTGGTGGCCACCGGTTCAAAATTGAGCTGGAGGATATATACTTTTTGACTGGTTTTTCCAAGAGGGATGAACAAGTATCCTTGTTTGGGACTAGGCCAGGTGGCCAGACTGTCGCTAGTCTTCAACTTGAATTTTGCAATGATCAGGAAAATCCTCGAGACAAACGGATTGACATAAAACATATCATCCATCCTGAGTTGAAAGTTATAGCATTCACTGTTACCAAATTGTGTGGGAGTGCCGCGCTTCATGTGGCTACTGGTTCCCAAATGCGTGTTGCAGTGGACTGTTTTCGCGGCACCATCTTCAACTGGTGTGAAGCTGTGTTGGCCAATATAAAAGGCCAACTTACCAGAGCAAAAACCGGGAAACTAAAAAACTTTGGATACGGTTCCATTTTCGTTTCTTTTGCTCTGGAGAGGATTCCCCAATTAGCTCCACAGAGTATTGCAATTGATGCCGGTCGACCTCGAGAACCGAGAATGGTTCGCTGGTCCACGTTGATGGCCCGTCATGCTATTGAGGGCACTGAGATTGTACGATTCCCTGCTTCATATTTTCGTTGGCTGGATCGCCAGGTTTTCATGATAGAGGATTTTCCGTATGCTGGGATAGATTTCCGCGGTGACGGAGAGATGTCTCTCCCTGTAGGGGAACAGTGGGATAATTCAGGTAAAAACATTTTTCAACGTTTGCTAAGTTCTAAATTTTTTAATTTTTTGATCATCTTAGAAAACTAATAACCAAATTTTTTTTGAATACAGACGTGGGTCTGCATCGACCAGCTCATCTCCAACCTTTCGAGAGGAGACAACCAGTTGCGCCCGGACCAGCCCCAACAGGCCAATCAGTAGAGATTTTGACTGATTTGGAGCATCATCTAGAGCGCTTGACTCTAGATATACCAGAGACCAGTATAGATGACATTCCTCTCAGGCTACAAAGATATGTGATTGGAGTCCCAGGACCTTTCAGGAGGTTCCTATGCAGGGTGGCCCGAGCAGTTGTTTCTTATCGAGATCACCATCAGTGATGGGATGATCGTGTAGACTGATATTTTTGACTTTTGTATTATCATTTTTGCCGATCATAAGGTGTTTCCAACCTATGATCGAAGACGATGTATATTTTTTGAACACACTCCTATGATATATATCACTATTTTGACGGCTATCTGTGTACATATGTGAATGTTGTTTGTTTTACTGCTTTTAATTATTGCAAATGTCTATTTATCATACTAGAAGAAATTGAATCTGCTAATGTATTTAAATGTCTTGGAATATGCTGATATTCAATGTAATCAAATTCACGTTCCAAGAGACGAACTCTCAAAAATAACCGTAATAACACCGGATTTCTAATGGTATAAACCCTGTTAAGGTGTAATACAACAAGTTCAGAATCCAACCTTACAATCAAACTCCGAATTCCAAATGATATGGACTCAGATAATAACTCAATCACTGCACTATACTCGGCAATGTTATTTGTTGTTTGACCAAGGCTTACCCCATGCATGGATACTAACTCATCAGAGGGTGAATAGATAACCCAAGCTTCGGAAGAAATGTTTCGTGTACTATGACAAGCACCATCAGCAAAACCAATGTAGGTTTGAAAAGACGTCGACATCTGCAATATCAAGAGTAAAACTCAGATAAGCAGTCATAGTGACAAAAACACACTTCTAAACTAGGCACACTTTTCTAATCTAAAACATACCAACAGTAAAGAAATCTAAACTAACAAAAATCTCCACACCTCGTTTAAGCATAATATCGCTTTAGATAAAGCCCATTTCTGGGTTTATCCAAAGGGACACCGTCAAAATCTATCAACTCATAGGCCCCTTTTGCTAACTTTCATTTCACAATATAAGGACCATGCCACATAGGCACGAATTTCCCAGCTCCTAGCTTGTCATTAGCTTGATCATAAAGTAAAACTAGGTCTCCTTCTGAAAAATTTTGAGGGGTCACATTTCTATCATACTGAGCTTTTATCCTTTTAACATGAGCCTCGTTTGCTATTGTAGCATTTCGTCGATTCTCATCTAATTGGGCCAGATACAATAAACGTTTTTCCTCTTCAGATGTAGCTGGAAGTAATTCTACGGCTAATTTTAGTGACGGAATTTCGCATTTAATCGGTAACACAGCGTCCAAACCGTAGACCAGTTGAAAAGGAGTGAAACCCGTTGATGTTTTGACTGAGGTTCGATATGCCCAAAGCGCTGAAAATAACATGGAATGCCAATTCGTCTTGTGAATACCAATGATTCGTTTAATCATGGTGACTAAAACTTTGTTGATGGCTTCAACCAGACCATTGGCTTGTGGATAATACGGAGTGGAACTATCGTGGCGCAAGCCAAGTTGTTCTGTCAGTTTAGTCATCATGATGTTCCGAAAATGACTTCCATGATCCGTAATAATAGCTTGAGGAACACCGAACCTAGCAATTATGTGATTAAATACGAATGTTGCAGCAGTCTTGCCGTCAGCTGAATATGTAGGCATCGCCTCGGCCCATTTCGTAAAATAATCTACTGCGAGAATAATATAGGCATGCCCCCCGATCGAGTGAGGGTTACATGTGATGAAATCGATACCCCATTTCGCGAAAGGACCAACAGAAATTATAGGGTGAAGAGGAGCGGGTGGCGCGCGCATTTTTCGATCAAAAATTTGACAGTTGTGGCATTTCCGAACCACATAAATGCAATCTTTAAATAAGGTTGGCCAGAAATAACCTGCACGCAATATCTTTTGGGCTGTGGCATACTCAGACATATGACCGCCACATGCTCCAGAATGACAGTCATTTAACACCTTCTCAGCTTCTTCATGAGTTAGACAACGTCGGAAAACAGAATCCACTCCACGTCGATAAAGTGTATCACCGATGATATTATATTGTTGGGATTGGAAGCGTATTTTCTGTCGCTGAGTTCGTGAAATGTCAGGCCGAAAAGATTGGGTTTGGAGATACACTATAATATCCCCATACCATGGATCAAGAGTACTGATAAGGAACAAAGATTCGTTCGCAATGGACTCTTCTGCCACTGTTTCAGTATCAGTAGAGGGGAAATCGCACATCAGTTCCGCAAATACCAAAGATTTCTTCGCCTTGGATTTCTCAAATTCCAAGTCAAATTCCTGCAGGATAACTATCCATTTGGAATATTTGCCCCCTAGCAATTGTCTGGTCAAAATATACATCATAGGGTTGCAATTAGAAATTACCGTGGTTTTAAGTAACAAGATGTAATGTCTAAAACGTTGGACAACTTGAACAGCTGCCAAGGCCAATTTCTCCACATGTGTGTATTTGATTTCAGTCGAATGAAGATTTCGACTAAGATAATAAATCACATGTTCATTGTGAGATTCATCTTCTTGAACTAATACCATCCCAATGGTGGAATGAGAAGCAGCGAGATACAAAATGTAATCTTGGTTGTAGTTGGGAGGATGCAATAACGGTGCATGGGTCAACGCGTGCTTAAGTGCATCA